>JAODUI010000006.1:4277544-4303255 GCA_027563995.1 Papilio gigon | reverse complement strand
CGTGCGGCTGCAGCACGCCGTTCACGCCCGCCTACATGTTACCGACAAATTTTGAACATTGTCAGTTTACAATCTATACGGACTCGATGTAATTTTACAAACGAGACTCAAATATAACAATACTTTAGACCTGATACTATGAACATTTTTAAATATTTCGGGTATTGTGCCATTGAATAATCGAAAGCACATATCGTCTTAACCTGTCAAACTGAATTGTAGTTGAGGTAATTATTTTTGTGAGTACGGTTATGTTCATAATATACCATTTATTGGCATAAACCAATATTGACACTGATTTATATTTGAAAACAGCCATATACTTGCAACCACCTATATCGAAAGTGAAATAAAAAAAAAACATTCACAAAGAATGAATTGCGTTATTGTGCATCGTTATCTCACCGCGATCATATCTCCGACGTCGCCTGCGAGCAGGCCGCCCTGCTTCAGGCGCTCCAACATGGCTCTGTTTGCCGCCAAGTGCATGTCAGGCCATTTGACGCCGGGTCTCGCCTCCCTAAGATTAAACACACCTCGTTAAATAAAACACAATAGTAAAAAAGTAAATTCAAACCTAAACCAACTCATTATATACTTTTTTTAACCAATCAATAAAAGTCAATAAAAAAAAACATTTTGAAAAATATGAAAAGAAAGTATGAAATGGTATTTGTTACCACACTTAAAAAAATTAGTAAAATAAAAAAAACACACACACAAAGCGAAGCGCCAATTAAGAGTACAGACTACCGATCTAGCGGACGTGGGTTCGAAACCTCATCATTCGACTATCGTTTTGAACCACAACACAAGCATTTTCAAGTTTATCAGGAATGGTTACAAGAAATATTAATAATTAAAAAAGTAGTAAAAAGAGGAAATGGGGCAAAAGCCGGAAGAGACCTAACACTGTCTGAACGGGTTTTCAAAGTTTAAATCAAAGGAATTAAAATGATATGAGTAAATAATTTTGAACCTGAAGACCGCATCCCTGGCGGCCAGCACCGCCTCGTAGATGAGTCTCTGGTCGGCGGTGAACTTGCCGTTGGCGGGGAAGGAACACGTGATGTCCGCCGCGTAGCCCGCGTAGTTGCCGCCCATGTCGAACAGGCTGCAAGACATCTCGCACAAATGCACTAACACACTCAGACTCAGTCATTTAAGTCATTAAGGGATTCTTTAGTGACTTAAACGAACATACGTCATCAATCCAGCGTTGGATTCGACGACTAAACTGGAATAATATAAACTACAAAGGACAATGTAAGAAAAGTAATTTTCGTTTACCTAAATGAATCAATAACACTTAATAATTAATACAAAAATTTAGTTTATGCAGCAACGTGATCCATTACCTTGCGTTCAGCAAGCACTATTGCGATCACAATTTGTTAGTCATCATCCTATGAGCCAATGTCGCCCACTGCTTGGTATGGGTCTCTAATGTCGCCCACGGCTGGGTATAGGCCTTAGCCAATTACGCCCACTGCTGGGCGTTGGCCTCCCTCAAATATCGGTCAACTACCGCCCTTATCTAAGATACTCTAGCCTTGACCTTGATTACATCAAGTTCTTGTTGGTGAACTGACCACATGTCACCATCATGCACTATCTTGCAGTTGGGCGCGGCAGCATGTCCGTAGTGCAGCACGGCCGCGTTATCCCCAGAGCCGCAGATGCAGGTGTAGGAGACGTGCCGACAGCCGCCGATGCGGTAGCAGTGGTCGAGGAACACAGACTCGCACTGGTACTCCATACGACCAGGCTTAGCGTAAAGCATCACCTGGGTACACAGACATATGAAGCGGCAATAGACTAGTAGTTAATTGTATGGAATACCAATCTAGAGGCAATGGAGTAGCGAGGTTAACTTCCGGCCGCACTATAACTTTTTACGGCATACTTCCCCAATTCCGGAAGACGAATGTATTCATTTTATTAATACATTTAAATTACATATTCCAGAAATCAATTATAATAATAATAAATATTTAGATTTTTTTTTTGTTTTGCAGACCGCCTTTGCGAGTTACACACGGGGCATGTTACCTCTTTGCTACGCCCAGATCTCGGCGTCGTGGTTTGTAATTTAAACCTTATCCTAGCAAGTAAAAAAAAGTTATCTTTTGTGCTACTGTTATGCTGTTATTGTATGAAAGTTATAAAGGTAAACTTACCTTTTTATGAGCGTCAGAAGAAATTTTACAAATGTAACGCATAACTTCAATCTCTTCGGGTGTTTTTATAACGCGTCTGCAACAATAGTATAGTTTAATATGAAAATTTCTACATTATTTATTATTTCCGTAAGTAAACCGCGCAACAGTTGTTTCCAATTCACTCACCCCCTGAGTTTTAATATCTTAATATGACCAAGTACGATTTGGGGCTTTCAAGAGTAGACTGAATAAGCACTTACTAAACTAGCATGTACCATATTTCGACCACATTGTCACTTGCCATCAGGTGGGATCGTGGTCAAGTGTAAATTTATATTTCATAAAAAAAAATAAAAAATCAACCAGCATCTTTTTGCCCACTCCCAGTTATAGATCTTCCCAATGCCTTACACAGTATATGGTACGCAAATACATGATGTGTAAGAGATATGCATTTTTTTTTAAATTCAATAATACAATTTTGCTTACAATTTAATCTATCTATGCAGTAAATGCATAGACAGATTAAATTTTTCCTTCATTAGGTTTTTTATTTTAGAAATTTCTTTTTATGCTGCATTAGTTTTCACATTTGTACATATCGTAATATCGAAAATATTAACTGATATACGACTGATATTGTTTTTGTAATTATTTTAAAGAAAATTGATTACAGGCGACATTATCTTATTTTATCATTCAGTTGCTACATAAGATAGGATATTTATCGTGTTATAAAAAGTGACATATTTAAAACAATTACATTGTATTACTAGTGTTTACGATTCGAATTAACAAAACTACAAATTCCGACTTCATCATCATATCAACTGCATGTCGCCCTACTGGCCGTAAGTTTCTCAATCACCACGATAATCCTCGGTCACTCTCATCTAGGACACACCCGCAAACTTGACCAGATCATCGGTCCATCTTCCTTGTCCGTGCCCATCATTCTAACACTTTGCAGCTCTAACGCAATTCTGGCTTAAATTTAGGAAACTATTTTTATCATTACCTCTTTCTTTCGTTATATCTCTCTCTTTATATCTTTTAAATCAAAGCGCCAATAGCCTAATGGTTAAGGGACTACCGATCTAGCGGTCGTTAGTTCGAATACCGCAATTCGACTGTTGTCATGAACAATGTCATATCCTAACACAAGGTCAAGCTTATCAGGAATGGTTACAAGAAATATTAGTAAATTAACAAAAATCTACTAATATTTAAAAAAAAAAATTCTTAATACACTAAGGTGTAGTTATAGCCTCTTTTATGAATGTGGGTAGTTAAAAAATATATACTTACAATTCTGCGATAACGGGAAACAATGTCTCGTTATCAACTTTGAATCTGCAATTAAAAACATCGCCGTATTAATGTCAAGATCACACATATCATGAATAAAGCAATATTCGAAATATTCGGGTACCCACTATGATACCATGGTTTTTAATAGAGCGATGAAATGTATGCAGAACAAATTGTCCACTCTTCAATAATACCGTTTTTTTAAAAACAAATGTCATTAACTAAATTATATGCAGTCTCCTTAGTAGATATGATGTTGAAGAAAGAACTTACTCATCAATACCCTCAAAAACTGCTTCCTTAGCGGTAAGTCCACTATCAGTGTTGGGCCCACTCTGTAGTAAAGAATAAATAAATTCTATGACTTTATCTTACTACTATAAACAATGTGTTTTATTTTTACAAACTGTCACATACTTACTAACCTTTAATTACATATTTCATCATCATCCTTACTTCGCCCACTGCTAGGTATAGACCTTCCTCAATGCATTGTATATTATATATTTGCATTATAACTAATATATAATATACAGAAGGGTCATGATGTTTTTTTTTTAATTTCGAAATAATATCGAAACAAAACTGTACAAAATACACGGACAGATACATTTTTATTATATTTATGTTGTGGCTAGAAATTATCATGTGGTTTGTAGATAAGGTAAAAAGGTCATGTAGAAAATTGTGTTTACTATGTACTTATATTGAATAAATACTCACAAGTGTCAGAAGTACTTCAGGATTCAATTGTTTTAATATATCTTGAAGCTGCAATGTAAAAAATTCAATATTAAAAAACGATACTGTACAAATCATTAGCCTTTATTTGCCCATTGCTTGAGTCATTGAGAAGTATGTCCCCAATATCTGGTGACTTTGCCCACATGCCCAATGTGCTCACTGCGCATGTATATTAGTTAGTGGATAGTTGAACCTCATACCTAGGAGATACTATTGAAAGACTGTGTAAATGCATTGCTCAAATTATTTACAATATAGAGATAGATGTAACTTTCTCTTAGCATTGTTTCCTCATTCCCAAAAGTCACAACCTCTCTGAACCTTAGTTAGTAACATATTCTACAATTATCTGTGGTTATAAGCAATATGGCATAGACAATCACATGTACCTCATCAACATAATGAACTTCATCAACTCCGTATATTTCCTTAAACTGCTGGCAAGTGAGGAGCTTCCCCATCCAGACTTCATACTCATCTGGTAACCTTGGTACAAATAGGTGACCTTTCTTGGTGGTAACATCTAATGCAAAGTAGCAGCCTGGCTCTCGAACACCGCATATCCAAGTGAAATATGACTCCTGAATTATACATACATAATTTTTTTTGGTATATTTTATAAATCTCTTCATTGTATTACCCAAAATCTATTTGTAGTGAAAAAACTTGTTATGATATATTTGGTCTCAAATAAATAATACCCACATTTTGAAATTAAGCACAATTAAAACATCTGTAAAAACTATGACTCAATGTAATTATTGTACTGTACAAAACAGGTATTGAACAGGTTAATATAATATAAATAAAAGTGAATACATAAGTATATGTAAATAGAAATACTTGACCCACTTGCTTGCTTATACATGAATAGCTTAATGTAATATCAAGTCATACTATGATTTCATAGCAAAAATATTTATATACTAAAAATATTAAACAATAACTCAAATTTATGCTTTTCCTTTCAATGAAAGGTTAACAGAAAACTTTGAGCGTTGGTGATGCCGTTGTTAAGGACCAGACCAGACCAAATCTATCCATCCACATTCAATTCTCACAATGTCCCAGTGTCATTGTCTCTTTTCACATTGTATATGCACATTTACAATGATAAAATTCTTTAAATAAATATTATAAAATAAAAAGTTTACATACCTGTCTAAAAACATATTCCACATCTGTATCATAATGATTAATACTATCACCGCCTTGTAAAACAACTATCTGACCATTTTTTAATTTTTCCGCTAGTCTGTCGCGATTTTTAGCAAACAAAGATAAAGGCACCTCGTAAGTGCCGGGACCTATTGACCATGCAGTCGTCATCGTGTCTGGAAGTATAATAAAATACAGAAACACTGCACACTTGTATTACACGTTATCTACGCGATAAAACTGTGCCGCACAATGTATAAATTATGTCTAATACTTATACACGTCAATAGCAATTGAACATTGTTTAGCTATGGCCTATTTAAGTATAGATGTTGCGCTGATTGTTGTATTTGTCACTAGCAGCTTCCATTGTGATGTAGTATGCTAAAAGACAGGACAGCGGTAGGTGTGACATGAATGAAGACGTCTTTGCGTACAAATTAAAGGGAAATTTATGAATATTCGTATTGACGACAATCACCTTTTCAGAAGCGCGTTAAAAAACCAGAAGTAAATCATTCGTATTTATAACATCTAAAACTTAATACACTTTTTATGCTATTATTATTGTATTTGTACTCTTTACTTTCTTGTTAATTTTTTAGTGTTATGATTTGTAAAAACGTCATTGACGTTTACTAACATTTGACAACATCACAAAATGGATGACAATGTCATTGTGACAAGTTGATAATGTCACGACAATGAAAACATTTTGTGTTTAGAAATGAAATTAACTGAAATATTTATCGAATATTTATATCTAAGTGTTGTAGTTTAGAATTTGAACTTTTATAAATGAAATAATTAATAAAATGCAGCAAAATAATTGAACAACATTTCTCAGATACAAACATTACATGGTTTTTTCGGTTGGGTTTGCATTGATATAATTTTTATCGGTATACTACTTACCGATAGAGGACGCAATTAAAATTTTATTTATATTCATTTATTATTTTTTATTATCATAAATTTTATTTACATTATTTTTTTCAATAATAAATGTTTTATAAATTCATACAGAATTGTTCGCAAATAAGATTGTATAATTACAAAGTTATTGTTTGCTTTTAAACTATAACGCTACTAACCGACAGAGGACTCTGTATCAAATTTGTTTAATAACATGAAAAAGATTTACACTTCAAAACAAACAAGAGCCACAACAGAAGAAATTTAATTTATGATGAATATTATTTATTATAACGTAAAACATAAACATTCATCCATGACGCTACTTCACTAAGTACCACAACATTTCATGTTCCTGCGAATGAAAATATAGTATGTTGTAACTAAATTGATTTAACTTTTTTTCACTCATGAAGTTAAGGTATATTATGTTCCTAAGAACCTTTTGAGTTTACATTTGGCAGTTGTAAATTTTATTCATTAGGTAATTAGGCCACATGGCTCATATTTTGATGTAATAGTAAATGTAAGGTATTCAAATTAAAACAAGATGTGATTCTTTGAAATTCATTCCATTTATTAGATAACTCTTAATTCTTATCTAAATCACAAGATCGACGATAAATTAAACTATCTAGAAATCACAAAATGCACTAAAACATGCACACATGTAATAATTAAAACGATTTTATACCCAAATCGATATTGTTGTACACATAGACATGTTGATGTACTACAGAAATAGATAGGTATTTAATTAATAATAAAATTGCCTATTAATAATAAAAATTGCCTAAGTATAACAGGTAGGTATTTGACGTTCACATTTCGAACGTGTGTCATAACCTCTTCAATATCGCATTTGTGCGATATAATTTTTCCTATACTATACATACTTAACATGCGAGGAAGTAACTGTACTAAAAGCAGTTCATTACTGTTATGTCTACAATCACTTTATAAAAACAGTTAACTAAGTATCTCATCTTTGCAAATTAAATACGACATTAGAGAAATATGTTACGAATGACATTGAGGAATAAACTGTTTTGTTACGTACAGTTTTTGCGAAGTATTGAGTATATCATTTCTTAATTACAAAGGTACATTATGCGTAATACAGCAACGATGACTTTCTTATTGAACAGTTTTACGTCCAGAGACATTAAACTATAGTTAAAGCTCAGGAATACTTTACATTAAAATTAATATAATTCAATAATGTTGGAAAAGTCTCCGTACAACAATAGGTCACTTAAAATGATAAATTAATTAAATTCGTTATACAGAAGGTATAACAATACTAAACATTTGTTACGTCATTCAGAACTTTGAACAGTTAAGGTCACTATAAAACGAAGAATAAATATTATGATTGTAGAGTACCGGCGGCCATTTTGGTTCGTTCTCGTGATTCGTGTCGTGCGTGACACGTCATAGCCGGCCATCTCGCTCTCGCATGCTCTCCGCATATAGCACCATTGTAACCCGACACTTTTTTTTACACAAGCGATTTCACAACACGTTCCACACTTTCACAACTAAAATGTTTATTTCAATATAAATAATTAAGAATCTACGGATATTTCATGACACGATTGTTTTTTTTCTTGTAATCTCCGCACAGCCTCGGCGACAAGGGCACGTTGTTCCAATAACCTTTCTACGAGATCGACAGGTTCTTGCTTTCTAATGTAGTAGGGTGCAGCACGAGCCCGAGCTTGCAGGTGAAGCTTTTGTTTGAGGCCAAGTGTCAATTCTTCTATAGCCGGTAATCTGGTCGAGGCTAAAGGGCGACCCTCTTCCTGAACAGTATTACGGTTGTTGTACCTAGTGCTCTCTTTCAACATAGCGTTGAGTGTGTCGAGCCGTTTATTGACAAATAAATAATCTGCTTCACGGATATGACGGCGCGCAACAACGTTTGCGAATGTCGAATGAATGAGCGAGGCGAGTGAGCCAAGCCAAGCCGACCCCAGCGTAGGAATCGCGGGGCCGTGCGGGGCGCCGCGGGGAGGGGTATGACGTAGACAGATGCGCAGTCGTGCCGGGCTGTATACAAACAATACGATGGACGTAAATAAACACAAGATCGAGCTGACACGCCTGTAATTCGAACGGTGTTATCTGTGTGTTGGTAGTCCGGCCGTAGTCGTCTGATTTGACCGGCGCGGACGGAACAAGTTTGACGCTGGGAACGATTCTGAAGCAGGTGGTCGATACGACCAACTTTGAAGCTTATTTAGGTTATGGCTGATGCTTCTAATCTTTTATCTGCAAAATGTTATCGCTGTTTTAATGTTAAACAAAACGAAATAGGGTAATGGGGTGATGTTTACTTAAATTAATGTTGTTGCTTTCAGAGCTATTATCTCTGTTTATCGCTCGTATGAAGCGTTTGTACGTAGTTGTTTCAATCAATAATCGAAACGGACATTAGTGTCGCAATCAAATGTTTGTAATAACTTGTTTCTGTTGTCGTGTTTGATAAACAAAACAAGAACTGACGAATTCAGGTTACAGTTTATTACGTCAAGGATTTTAACTAAATTTCCGGTTATTTTATACACATAATCTAAAACCAAATGAATTTTATTATGTAATGTTTTGGTTTATTTAACTGTGTTTATAAGCTAGAACTGTGACTGATTCTCGGTGTTTTCTTCATTTTTTTTATTTATTTATTATAATTTAAGAACGTTAATGTTCATGTCATGGGCACATTTCCTACTGTTTCTTGAACGCTTTTTTTTCTAGACACGACTTAACTACGTCTTCAACTCGGTCTTCCGTTAAATTGTGCTTGTTAAATTCACATGTATCATGATACAAATATTTCCTCTATATTTTTATAATCTGTTTACAATATTAAATTTAACATTTCCTGATTCGTGACCTTCTCAACCCATATAAAATTTTAAACCACAGTCCCTTTATCTGAAACAAAATATTGGCACTATATTTTTTTCGTCACTCTAGTCACAAGTTGACAGTTTTCACTGGTTACCAATTGCCGTTGCCTCGAGTGCTAATTTCGAGCAGTTACAAATATTGTCTATCGATTCAATATTAATTCACAGTATTGGTTATACGTAGAGATAGTTTTAGAGTTGTAAATGACCGCAAATACTATTAATTAAACTCACTTCAATCCTTAAAGGAATTTCTTTGGTCTAAATATAATAGGTTATCTTTTCGGAAAGGGTCATAACGTGAAAATTGTACTAAATGATATCTCAAAATATTTGGTTCCATTTAATTTTGTACGGGACATTAAATCCATACCTACAAGTGATACAGGTATTCAACATTGAATAATGATCTCACCAATTTTGATATAAGAAACTAGCTCTTAGGCACATACGTTTAATGTCGTTAATTGTTTTTACAGTATTAACGTCGATCGTTCTAGTGTTTGAATCATACGCATGTAGTTGTGAGTTGGTTGTCTTGCTAAAACTAAAAACGGCCAATGCCCCCGACTTGGTGCGGTTTTTTTCCTTCTGTTGTTCATTTTGTTATGACCAGTACGTTTTCGCATACAGACATGTAGATTAGTATTACATTTACAAAGTTAAAATGGCGACAATATAATTTAGCTTTCGTTTAACTATAATTTGAATATAGATTAAACGTAAACTGGAATCAATTTAAATCATTTAAACTAAGGGACATCCCTTTAGTGTCTATTAGATATTACACGTTTGTAAAAACATTTATACTTTTAAGGTTATTTTTTTATTTAATTCATTTATAAAAATCAATTGCTATTAACAATTTGGTTACAACAATAACTGTAAACAACAAGAGTCGTTGACATCTAAATAGTGCGTCCGTTGCAGAAGTAATATGTTTTTGTTATTCAAATAAAAAGTCTGCAATAATAAAAACTTTGCTGCTGGCAAGTTGTACTTTGTAAATATGAAACATGTTTAAATTAATATTAATCTTTTCCTCCTTGACATAAAACAGGTAATAAACATAATTTAATTAGTTTATGTTTACATATGTAACAAATACAAAACAAAACAAACTATCAAGGTTAGTGGTTCTCGCCCTGCTCTTATCAAAACATTAACAATTCATTGGTTTTCCATTTCTTTATTAATAACACAATAAAATCCTTCGTTATTACTATTTCAATGTTTGTTTTAGTTATTATATTAAATTTTAATTTACATACTTGTCACTTTTTTTAATAATCCTAAATTACGTGTAAACCTTAATATTTTTACGTAATAAATAACTCTAGTTTTATTTTTGTCCTAATCGTTTCCTTAAGTAGTTGACCTTCAATTGAAGAGATAACAATATCTTTTGTCTACTAGATAATCCCAAACCCATCGCATCGAAAGTGATCATAACCACGTTTTTAGTTATATTTTTAACTTCATATTTATTTGCTGTGTCAGTACGCCATCTAGTGATGGATAGCGTTATTAATTCTTTTCGTCTTGTAATGACTCTTTACATTTGTAGATGGCGCAATTTTACTTTACTGTTAGAGTGTTGATTAGAGTACCTAATAAAAAATAGGGTTACAATTTACAATTTAAATGCTGTAATCTTAGTTAATTTTTATTTCATTTATGTAGTTAAAGAAAAGAGGACGTAATAAAAACGGATGAGTAAATAAATCCTTATCGAGTTTCAGAGAAAGATTTTTAAATATCAGCAGATTTTTTTTGTTATTTACTAATATTTCTTTTATAACACCAATTAAGCTCCAAGCTTGTACAGGGGTATGGTTTACGAAATACTTGAGTGGCTTCGAACTCTCGACCACGTGATCGGAAATCCCGGAATACCCTCAACCATAAGGCATTGGCGCTTTTGATTTGAAGGGCAGTTGAGGAAGTCATCAAGTACCATGCACGCACAGTCACGAAACAACAAACTTTTTCTAGACCACGAGCGCGCACCGCTGCATCTGTGCGGCGACCAAGATCCCGTGTTTCTTTTATTTTGTGTCAGTGACGTCATTGAACTGAGTTTTTTGTATCACCGTAAATATCTCGGTAGCAAAACTAAAACTCTTTGTCAAGTTTAGAATAACGCCAGGATACCTTTTGTTATAAATAGAAATTACGAATTTCTAAAAAAAAATGCAATTGAAGTTTTTACAAGCAGTTCTTAAGCGACTTATATCTTTTTGCTATATTCCAATTTCCTGTACGAATCAAAATTATTGTAACATTTTAGGCACCATTTCGTTTAAGTAGACAAAATAAGGTATTTATTTTAAAGAAATTAAATTGTATTTCTACGTTACCATATTTACAATATCGAAAAAAGATACTATAACGCTAACATGATTTATTTGTGTGTGTGTATGTTTTTTTTTATAACGAACATGATTTTTTTCACCTATCCACAAATCCGCGTTCCAGGTAATCAGCGAAATTTTACTGGAAGGCAACTATATGTTCGGGATTGACTTGTACAATGTTTTTTTTTTTCACGTAAACGAAGACGCAGGCGGGCTCGTGCTGAATTTTAAATGAATCTTAAACAAAGACAACCAATTCTTGTCTATGATAGAGACTAAGCGGCATTATTTGACATTGACACCAAGAACTTTCTCTTTCGTGCTTCAAGAAACTTCCATGTTGTCTCAACATTAACACTTATAAATAATTCGCAGTTTCTTATATGAGTGTAATGTTACAAAATTGAGGTGATTAGCAAAGTCGGTTATTCGGCCCTCTAGCTGTTACCTCATAATGATGAGTGGTAATCGAGAAGGTAGTTCTTTAGTGTTGTTCGTTATTATCGATAATTTAATTATTTTTTTTAGAATTACGTACATTATTTACTTCTATTTTAATCATGTTTTTAACTGTATGTTTATTCCAAACAGATGTAAGAGGGTGAAATTTAATTGTTAAAGAACCATAGTTTTCGCGACGACATAACTAGAGTGTATTTGGCTAATGTGGTTAGGACTTGAATCGCTCCAGCCAAGCTCTCCGGGACTGTAGCTTATAATAGGCTTGCATTGATCAGCATTTTGTATCTCAAAAATTGGGACTGAATGTTAAATTACGAAGTATAAGAAAATTGTGATGATTGATAACTGCTGTTAAATTCTAATTATTACCGAGACGTATAAAAAATATTACAAACTAAAAGTTAAAATGTATGTTAGTTTGTGTACCGGAGTTATTATCCTCAAGTTAATTAAATTTAATTTGGCAGAAAAGTCGTTGATAAGGTTAAATATTGACAAATTATAATTAGTTTTATCGATTGAGTGGAGTAACAACACTAAAATAATGTAGCGCGCACCGAAATGTCGAAAGAAAGTGAGCGTGCCGTCCACTCGGCAGTCGACATCGGCAGTACGCTCGTAACCCTGGCTGCACAGAACTCGTTCCTTTGCCTTTATTACTAAATGCATTACGCGCGTATCGAGTAAATTAAAATCATAGACAAAAATGTTCTCGTTTCAAAAATAAAATACATACGCGATTTAAAAAGAAATAATACAGGTCGTTAATAAAGTGAAATAAAAAGTGAAATTTAAAAAAAAATGAGCCTAAGTGAAGAAAGTGGGGTTAGGATACTGGCGTCCCGTCACGTCAGTCCGGAATCAATTCACCACGAAGATAATGCGATGAACACGACCCTACTTTGTCATAACTTCACATTGGAGCCAGATTTTATTTCCTATTTGACAGGTGATCATTATTTTATATACTTTTTCATTGGTTGAGTTACAATAAATGATTTTTTCCATCTAATAATTGTTACATATTATTGGTTTCTTGGTTGGTTGGGGACCAGTAGTATGGGTCGTCCTCCCTCCAGGTGACCGAACGACGACTCAGTGCGGACGGCAGGAAGTCGTTGGATGCGGAAGGCAGAGGACTGTATACTGTGGAAGGCATTGGGAAAGGCCTATGTGCAACAGTGGGCAGAGAAGGGCTATTGATGATGATGATTGGTTTCTTATATTACCAAATGTTATTCAGAATTTAGGCGAAGAGGCGTTTAATTGTTTCGCTGCTGGCCTGGCACGGTCAAATGTTAAAACTTATAAAAAAAACTTATTAGGTATTTACTTGTAAGAATATTTTATGATTAAAATTCAGCTTATTTGGTATATCTTTGTAGTATTAATAGTATTTTATTAGAGCAGAGTTTAAAATTTAATGGTCAAATTGTAGGTATTGTTTGAGTTTTTATTCAAAAGTACCTAATTGCGAATGCATTTAGTATCTCATCACCTTTCTATGTATATGCCAGGTATCATTTCTATGTATGTAAATAGAAATGATATTTGGCACATGGTAGACAATTGTAAATTGATTTGTTCACTAATTTTTACCTCCGACGTCGACCGCGCACGACAGCTAGTAATCTTACTTCTTACTAATAATTATAAATGCCAAAGTTTAGATGGATGGATGGATGTTGGCTGGTAGTCAAAACAGCCGGACGGATCTAGATGTAATTTTACGCAAAATTAGATTACTGTTTGGAATGGCGCATAGGTGACTAAGTGTTTTTTTTTACGCAAAAGCTAGTTAAAAATAAAAAAAGAGATAAATAACTATATAATTAACGTTAAATTAAAAAATCAAGTGTCCTTAGCTTCCAGCGTGAATAGAAATACGCAAGGACTTTATTCGAATGTGGTCCGACCTTGCAAGTACCGTGAACTTATACATTAATGCGTGAAACTGATGTTTTATTTTTAAATCTTATTTCAAAGTTTAGGTTTTGGAATATCATCATTACTATGGACTTGTCGAATTTCATTTTATGTTAACTTCAATAGATCTTGATGGTAACAAAGTCACCTGTTTTCAGTTCAATTCATTATTGGACTTAATCTTCTTTGTTTAATGAGTTGACTGTTCAACCCTTAGCCGAATTGTATCCAGTAACATTCCCTTTACAATTTATTTAGATTATCCCGTTAGTTTTCACTGACGAAATCAGTAAAAAAGATTTTATTAAACGATTCTTTCAAGAGAATGATAGTGATAAAATATTTTTATACAAATTTTTTCGACAATGAAAATTCAGGTTTACTATTGTTACTGTTTATTTTAACGACTTTTAGAACTGGACATTATAAATAAATGATAACTAAATAAGATAATCTATGTAATTGTTTCCATATTATTTTCATTCATTAATTTGTTTTTAATCTGTTAGTTAACTAGTCCTGACACATGTGATCCATCCCTCACGTAATAACGGTTTAAACACGGCTTGGGTGTGCATGTCCGTGGTCGGTTGTGACCTTTTTAAATTCGTTCCTTTTTTAAATAAGTTACATTCAAAAATGGAACGAATGTCGTTTTAAAAAAAATAAACTTTCAATTTGTCATGGAACTTTTAATTCCGTTACATATGTTATTGATATGGTTTAGTATCCAGTCAAATATTAAAGCTAGCTACACACATTCAGTTTTATCTGACGGACTGGCCAGTTAAAATTATGAGTGTGTTATAAATACAGAATATAACACTGTTTTTTTTCCGCAATGCTACCGGTTTTTGAGCAACTCCTGGCCGCGTGCAACCGCATTGTGGAATAGTTTATCCTTGGTGGTATTTCCAAATCAATACGACATAGGGTCCTTCAAGCGAGCGTACCTCTTTGTAACACGTTCGCTGCGAAACGAGGTCTAAATCATCCCTAATAGAAATCTCTGTGGTGCGAGGGGCATAACATAAAGAAGGTGGGGTTTAATGGATCCTCCGCTCGTTTGCCTCCATTTCTTATCAAATAAGTTTAACTTTTGTCTAATAATTTAACTTTTAACTGTACGGTTCGATTGTTCAGTTCGAACTGAAGGTGTGACGACTTTAAGGATGCAGTAATTTCTACGATATCGAAATGAGAAGAAAATAAAATTCGTAAAAGCTAACTACGTTAGGAATGTATCTTTCTAAATAAAACTTTATTTGCAATGGTGTTATTATAAATTATAAAGATTATAGTTGGTTGTGAGATAAAATTTAGCGTCGCCCGTTGTTTGTTCAAGAAATTGCGCAACGGTGTAAGACAGACTTTTATATAACTGCGTAGGCAAAGACCGGTAACAGTTATTCGTTATGGCAACATTTGTATGTTATATACTGAAATTGTTATCTGTAGACTTATAAGAAGAAATAATTTATGGCCTATATCGCGTGTAAACAAAATGAAGAAGAAGAAAACATCAACCGAATTCCAAATTTAAAAATTTATATTTTAAATGACAATTAATGAAACTCCCGACTTCAATTGTTTTCATTTGCGAGCAAACAAATATTAAGCTGGTTCTGTGTTACGTCAAATAGAATTCTATAACTATAACAAATATAATTCAGATCTATGAATCTCTTTAGAAATACATTCTAAAACACGTCCATATATAAAAGAGAATATTATTCTACAATATTAATAAGATATAAAATTAAAAAGTCTTATAATTGCAATGGATATAGCCACAAAGAGGTCGCGGTGTCAGCGATCTGACGAAGTTCACCTTGACTCGGAAGTGGACTGATGTTTACTTGAGCAAAATATACGAGTGCAACTTTTGAAGGGGAATTAATACATTACTTCCGTATTTAATATACACAAAGAGATGATAGGTTATAAAGGAAATATGAAATTAAAGTTATACATACATACATAAGCCCCATAAAACATGACAATACGGCGTCGATGATCACCTTGTGTTCTCACCGTAAACCACTTTTAAATCACTATTAAGATAAGCGCTAGTAGCCTAATGGTTAAATTTACGGATTACCGATCATGTGGTCGAGAGTTCGAATCCCGCCATTCGATTATTGTCGACCATATCCTAATAAGTCTAGAGCTTAGTTCGAGTGGTAAAAGAAATCTTATTAGATTATAAAAAATCTACTATTATTTATTATATATTAACAAAGAAGGTAGGTATTTGAACTTAAAAAAGATTTTCACAAAACATGATCGCCTTATCATCGCACCGTTAGCCTGCTTTTTAAAAAAAAAACAACTAAAGCACTATTCAAATGTAACGTTTCTTGGATAGAACAAAGTGCTTGACCAATAAGAGCGATTTTGTACTAACCTTGAGTACCTCACGCATTGATTGTATTGAAAAACGGCAACAAATTGTTTCCAATCCTTTGAAGTTCGCACAATAACCTATTGTAAAGAGTAAAACTTTTTTTCCCTCATGTTTCTATAGACTATTTTTTTATGATCAATCGAACAATAAGTGACTTTATTTTTTTGGTAGTACGCCTCTACAAAAATATTAGGATACTAAATATACTATGCAATTAAATTCAAAGAAGTATCGGTTTAATTTACGGTGTACCGAAAATACAAGGGTATTTCAGAAAAAGCTGTGGACACGGTTGCTTTGTGACTGCTACAAAAAATAGATGCTCTAGACATGGGCCGCTCTTAGATTCCTGACAAGTGAAGTGACAAAACTTCTCTTGCAAATGGTTATTTTGCGTTATTTATATCAATTATAGTTTAAAGAAGTGGTCGTAACACTTTCCTATCGATGAGCAAAATAGGACATTGTGGGGTATCACTGCGGGCCGCACTTTCGTGGAATAAGTATTTGACACAACCAATCTATTTATTTTTTTCTTGCAAAAATGTATATAATACGAAACGAATATTAGTGTACAAATATTTATTTCGGATGAGAATCTATCTTAGGGACACATTTATAAGTATATGAAAATGAAATATTCGAAATGTTCGCGGGCCGCAAGAAGCCTGCGGGCCGCGGTCTGACGACCACTTGTTTAAAGTCTAATCGTACTAGTATAAAAGTATTATAGAAGTGTTAGTTTTATAAATAATTAAGTCGTAATCTAGGGTAGACTCCGAGTCCCTCAGTGAAGACGTATATTTTACTGTAAATTTTAAAATTTACCGTCAAAATTTACACAATAACCGGATTGTATTTGCCTATCACTTCTTTTTATTTACATTGCACGCTATTTGAATGGTATGTTAGGCCAGTCTTTGGAATGTGGATAGCGATATGTTTAAATAAACCAAATATGTGAAGAAGCAAATAGTTTCTTTTGCAATTAAAATAAAAACTTTTAGTCGCCTCAAAATGATAAAAATTGCTGGTTGTCAAGAAACACGGCAGTTATCTTTTTAATTTTATTATTTTAAAAATACACTTGTAATTTTTTTGTTTGTTTGAAAGAAGTGTCAACGAAACATCAAATTATGCGAGAACCGATAACACTTAATAACTTGTATTTAAATAATTATGGATTAAGCCAAATAAAATAAAACGTAATTCTGAAAACAAAATTCTAATGGTTCCCGTTATTCGAGTATTGTGGACAATGTCCTAACACAAGTCTAAAGTTTAGTTAGTTAGTTAGTTTTGTAAAGAAATATTAGTAAATTAACATGACCGTGCTAATAATTAAAATTGGGCATTTTTCGTTCTATTAAGATGAGTCATGTTAACTTGCGAGTTACGATATAAGTTTACCCACTATACAGGTGGTATTTTTTGCATCGGCAAGTTGTACGGAGTAGGCCATTAGGATATGTCGTAAGGCGAGTGGTCGCAGACATCGCGCTCTCTTGTGCAAAACCTAATAGAATTATTAGACAGCGTTTGTGCTGATTACTTTTTTTAATTCTAATATTGAATACAAAGGAACTAATAATCATTTTTATTTTAAACAGTTTATTTCTGATTTTTTTTTAGACAATGTTTTCAAGCTATTATGTTATGTATGTAATATACTTGTAAGATCATTTGTAAACGGCTTAACTCACGTGTAGATCGGTGTCGGTACCGACTAGTTTCGAAGCTTACGCTCTTCTTCAGGTTGATTGGGATTGGTACTATTGCGCGATTATGCTCGGTCAGTAAGCGTCGCCGATTCACACGTGAATTGAGCCGTTTTTATAAGTAGTATAGTGTGATCTCACGAAATTGTTAATAATTTAATTAATTGTAAAAGCTAACAATAGAGACATCACAATAATAACTTGTTGTACAATATTTAATTAACCTTCGAGTACTGCTGGGTAATAAAAGTAACACAGATGCCTTTATAATTACCCCTTAATAACAGCAATAAACTACATGAAACTACTCACCGAAAATTGTATTAAAAAAATAACGACTCAATTCTTACAATACCCTTTAATTTTACAGATTAAAAAAACTATGTAAATGTGAAATTTTGTTAACACACTGTCATTCCGTGACTTTCATTGTCTATGGATTTCTTTTTTTTTTTAATTTATGATAGAAATAAGTCTGTTTTCAATAAGTCTATGGTTACGGCGATATAAAGCTAAAATTGTTTAAACTAGATTCTTTTAATTTCTCATTTGCATTGAAACTTTCACGATATTATTTTTTTTGTAACAAGATAGTAAATTGAAAACTGCCCTCTATGTATCGTTGTGGGTACTATATAAAATTCTTATTGTTGATTTTTTTTATTTCCAGTTCTACAGCCATACGCGTGGTTACTTTGGTCGAGTGGGCTACTAGTTATAGTATTATTATGGGCAATTTATGTCATCACATTGAGATCAGCGCTCAAGACACGGCGCGAATCGTCGACGAACCTCGCCACTGTTTTGTCAGTTTACCCTGTAAGTATTAATGGATATAAAACATTATCTTCCTAAACCTTTTTCTTAACCTCTATGTGGTGACGTCACTACAGGATTTTTTCCTTCAAAATCGTCTACAGTTCCTCATCATTAATGGCTTAATAGCAAAAGGTACGGTTTACCGAACTAACAATCGTGGGTTCAAATCATACCATTTGATTATTGTGAACCGTATTTTAACCACAAGGTCTTTTAAGCTTACCTAGAATAGTTACAAGAAAAAATAAATCTGGAAAAATATGTTTGTCTCTGGTTGGTAATTAAAAAAAAAAATAAACAGTCACTGTGACTATAACTGCAGTTATTTTTCTGTACCATCTGTGCGTAGCACGCAACGTTGCATGGGTATATCAATTAACACTCATTCACTCCAATTAATAGTGACTATACAACACGTATGTACTATTAATAATTATTATTACACTTAAAGAAAAACACAAGGGACTGGTAATTCGATGAATTACAAGTATTAACAACATTCCTTACATAATACTACTTATAAAACGGTTTAACTGAAGTGAAAATCGGTGTCGGTACCGACTAGTTTCGAGCCCATAGGGGGCTCTTCTTCAGGGTGAGTCGGATTGGTTCTATATCGCGTTCTCAGCTCGTAGCTCAAGATCAGTGAGTTAAAAATTAGTCAGCACCGACATCGATTTACACGTGCGTTAAGCCGTTTTTATAAGTAGTATAGAGAAATGTCTCACGAAAGTTTTAATAGTTTAATTCCTTACATAAGAAACAAAAAATCTATAATCCGGCTTCCCCATTCATGGAGGTATTACTATATCAAATGACGTGATAGCATTTTTAAAATTAAAACAACGTAGTCGATGGGCCCTCCTATTTGATTAAATATAATGACTACCTTATCAAATTAAAGGGTCTGATTAAGCATAATGTCTCGTATAGAAAAATTATTTATAGAGTATTGAGTTCATTAAGGCCGAACAATTTTTTACTATATTTTATTTTGAAACAATATTTTATACGTTGTAATTGTTTTGATGAAAACAATTTCCATTGTGTTCATTATACCTAGGCATCTATACAAACAGTTTGGTCTTGACCAATATTCTAAGACATGCAAAAAAGTAATTAAGCAATTACGTCGTAGTTACAAAGGCTACTTATAAATAAATGGTTTTAATGTTGTAATGTAAAATAAGTTTAGTTTGAATACAGGTTAAATTCTCTGTACTAAATATTATTAATTACGATTGTTCTGGGAAGAAATTCAAATATATGTGAGAAGTCAATGCACTGTGCCAGCGTGGTTGATTATGGTGTTGTCCCTACTAATAGGGTAGGGCCCCTTAGAGGGGGCGTCCGTAACTGATGTCTCAATATGAAAGTTTTTTTTTTTTTACTTTGCAAGTGGATAATAGATATGACGCGCGTGATCTAATACAAGCTGGACGCTCTTCTCGTACAGTTCAAAATAACTGTAATTTGTTCGTTGATTTTATAAAAGAAACACAAATTGGATGACGACATCCAGTGACGTCATAAAATATGACTATCGTTTGAACTCACGTTTCTCTACAAAGATTATCTTTGTACAGATATAGTGAGAAAAAGTTTTTCAGAAAATTTCGGATTTATCGTGCTCTCTAAAATAGCTTCGGTACCCAAATTAGAGAATGGCATTATTAATTTTGACATTTGATACTAATCAGTAAAGTATTACGTATATGACAGTGTCACTCATTTAATACGATCATTCATTGACAGTTCGGGTGTCATCGTATTCCGATAAAGATCCAAGTTTTCCCGAAGAAAAATAATTTCTCACTACATCTAAACAAATTGAACGGTCTATGTTGTTCTATATTTAATCTTATTGGTCTTATTTTAAAGTTGTGTTTTCTTTGACAATAATTACAGCTTGTAGCGTCAGCAGCGTTCATAGCTGTGGTGGTGCCGCGAGCGACGCTGGTGGCGGAGGCTATTGCGCAGGAGGTGGTCATGGTGGCGTTGTACCACTTCTTCTGTCTCATCATCGCGGAGTGTGGTGGGCCCAGTCAGTTTATCAGGTAAAGATGCTACCGGGGACTTTGTCATATTTCGTAGTACTAGACGTCATTTTAATAGGAAGGAATTTTTTCAATTACTTGTAATGTGATTCTATTGAATTTATTTATTTTGTAATAATTAATGTAATTTCGTATAATAATTATGTTAGGAGTTTTTATAGTAATTACAATTCAATGAAAAACGTAAGATTTCTTCGTATCGGCATTACAACTTTAGAACATTTTTTTTTATAAACTTAAGTTGAAATGATTAAAAAACTTAGATGCCAGAATGAATGTTTCCAACCTTGCGATTCTATTGAGATCACTTAAATTATGTAGCAATAGATTTAATCAACCGTTACATTATTTCCTCATTCTTAATCTAAACTTTTATTTTTTGTTTCAATCTATATAAAAAAAAAAACGTTTATAGCACCTATACTAGTGCTATGATTAGTGACTTTCTTTACTTAATTCCTTATGTTTTTTAACTTTATTGTTTGGGCATAGACAAAAATACAATAGACCGAAAATCACAGATAATATATTGTGGAAGGTATTGGGGAACGCTTATGTCCACCAAGGGCAGGCCACTGGTGGACATAGGCGTTGGGTAAAGGCTCATGATGACAATAATTGCATTCCAGACGCGCGGGCGACTCTCGCTTGGAAACCAGAGTGCTGCCCTGTTGCTGCTGGCCGTGTTGCGTCATACCGAGACCAAAGATTAATAAGTAAGATATTAAATTTAAAAGAAGAAACCAGTACTAAAGGTCCTTTAAGAAATGAGGGTAACTGTCTCTCAAATCCTGCTACCCATCTATGGTTCATTTAAAGTTTAGTATTGCAGATGTCTATGCGTCAATGATCACGTGATCCCGCCACTAGTTTACCCCCTCTCTAGTATAAAAAAAAACTGAATAACGCACACTCCCACACCTGTATACAATGGCGACCGTTCATTGTTTTCCACTTTAAAAAGAATTGCCTAGTCCGCAAACTCCGTCCTCTCTCATAAGTTAACTAATGAGGAACACAAGAACTGGGTAGTAAAAAGCAATTGATCGTCTACCTGCTCTGATCACTGACTTCTTTCTAACAAACATATTTAAAAACTGCATCCCATTGGCTATCGTGTCCGCGTCGTCTCAATACGTACGAAATATTCAAGCGATTGTAACTTTTAAGGAACACCGGGTACGGACGCGGTACATACGTGTCTATAAACATTAATCAAGTAAAGTGCTCTTGTTCGAAGTTCGGGCTTATTTACCTACGTTTTCAATTTTGTGACGGACATCGTTTGAATTGCGACGTGTTTGTGAATTTACTGTCATTAATGGGTCAAATACGTGACGCCATTTGACTATAGAATTACATCGAAATATGATTGAAATATGAAGGCATTGGGAAAGATCTATAACAAGACTGATACGATATAGGTGAAGAAAAATGTCTAGCAGTGGGTAGACAAGAGCTGCTGCTGATGATGATGATGATAGAGTAGATTGGCCAATATAGACCCTACGTTTGCCACCTTATGATATAAAAATTGCAAAACGTATTGTTGTCCTTTTCATCCCCTTACGAAGAACAGAGACAGGTATATGTTTTGTAGAAGCAAGAGATACGCCTTGTAACGATGTTGCTTTGTCCACAGGAGGAGTTTGACCTGGCTGCGTTGCTTGGTGCTGCAAATACCAATAGTACAGGCGGTACTATATGTTATCATTCTTGTGTTATGGGCTGAGGATATGGTATGTAATATTCAAATGTCTTGATGGCTAATCTGCGTAATGCGTTAGCCTACCCCTGGTATCTTATTACGCGCCTATACGCATCAAATTTATTCGTAAGATATTCTGAGGTACAAATATGTTTTAATAACTAATACCCCTTCAAATTAATTAAATTTAATATCTTTTCAATGTAAATGAAATACTTATTCAAGCTCTAATTTGTTCTTTCTAGAAACACTTTCCAGTACTTCTACTTTGTTACGACTTATTCCAATTTATTAATGAAAGTGACGGGCAATATGTACATATTTTAATTTTCAATCATTTTAATAAACTAAATAAAATTACATTTAAATCCACCTTCAAATATATATTTAAATATAAAATTCATTTAATCATTTCTTATTGTAATCCATTATATTCTTAATTATAATCTGCATCTTGATCTGAATTAATTTATTTTAATAATTTTTAAATATTATTATTATTAAAAAATATTTTTTTAACAACGATATACAAAATACAAAAATTAAGTAAATTTATTCGTGGATTATCAATTATTAAACAGATTCCTCTAAATGAACTAAAATACCGCCAAATTATTTAAGTTTTTATAAAAAATTATATACTATTTTAGTATTTTTTATTTAATTTTTAATAATAGAGTATCTAATTCTAGTTTTTAATAAAATTTAATAAATCATATTTTTTAATAAAAATTTAAATAAATTAAAATTTCACCTAATAATCTAATATTTAATTTTATTTTCTATATATTTATTACTTACTAATAAAATTTAAATTATTTTTTGTATAACCGCAACTGCTGGCACAAAATTTGTTAATAATTATAAATATTACTAAATCTTAATTTCTTAAATTTTTAATATTAATTACTATTAACTAATTTATTTAAAAATTATTAAAATAATTAAAAATTAACACTAAAATTTATATGTAAAATAAATTTAAATTAAACTTTATAAATCATAAAAATTTATTTATATATAAAAATTTTTCATATAGATTTTTTTTTTTACATATAACTAGATAATAACATTGTTGGTGATGCGTAAAATATTCCTCAAATAATACTCCACAAAGGTCATTAGATCAAATGGAAGTGGCTCTTATCTTAAAACGGTTATTTAATAGCAAACGCCTTTTCGGGAACCCGCAGGAACGATAATGTCAACGACACTCTATGCTTAGAGAAAGTGTATTGTATATCAAGAAAGATAAGTCATTTCTGTTACGGACTATCGATCGGATAACTGACTGATTGTTCGTATTTCTGAGTAAAACATCAGTAGACTAAATTGTGTGATAATCAACAGTTTTTAATAAATTGTCGTTCATCATCATCATCATCTGCCTATATGTGCCAACTGCTGGATATAGGCCTTCCAATATGCCTACAATATTGCGGTCCTCCGCCTTCTTCCAAATTGTCATTATTTTTGACAACTATCTCATAAAAAATATACAGAGTGTATCAAAAAAGAACATTCTTTGCATCACTGTTGTCGTGCTAGCGATGAAATTGCTTTTTTCTGAGAGCTTTATTGCCACAAAACCAACCTGTTTCAATATTTGTTGTTTCAGTTTTACGGGATATTGGAAAATGTTGCGTATTTTTCTTTTTTTTTTTTTTATAAAAAAATATCAAACTGGCATGTAACGAAAGTAAACCAGTATGTTTAATTGTATTCTACATTCAAATCAAATCTTTTTACACATTATGCACAGATATTGTACGCAAGATATGTTCATATGTAATTGTAGAGTATAAATAATATGCAAATATTTCCATGTCTAAGATTGCTTTTAATGTTCAGCCAATTGTGTAGTTATGTAGATAAGCCTGATAAATAAATAAATAAATAAAATAAACAAATAACCTATTCCTCCTCTATTTCTGACATTATACGAGAGAAATCATAAGCCTTGCAAATCAGTTTTTGCAATTTAAAATATTACTAATTCGGTGTCATTACTACAATTAATTATCATTAGGAAGGCAATCGTTGCGTAGTCTTTTGTTTCAGTGAATTTTCTCAGTATTGTCATTTGCAAGACAAAATAAAAATTTGAAAATCGAATCTCAATTAAACGTCAAGCGTATTCGAAACACACCATCTATAGATTATATATCTACGTATGTTACCTACTAAACTCACATTCGACACCGTACTTGAAACTCTTAAAATATTCTCTCGCAGTAATTGGATTTTCCATTGTTGACTCCTTATTAGGGGAAATACCACTTTACGTAACTTTTGTATACATAAATTATAAATACTATATTATACTATATTAAGTTATATAGTATATAAAGTTATATATACTATATAACTTAATATAATGGATAGTGCTAGAATATGTTCTGAATTGATCTCCCTGTATAAACTCATCGAACTTGCATTTTGCGTCACCTTGAAACACCCTGTAATTGCACCTGTATTACTTTGTATCATGCTGTATTTACGATGTATACCTCCTTGTATTTGCATCCCGGATCATCCTGTACTTACATTGTATGCCACCTTGTAATTTTAGCTATATCACCTTCTAGTTGCAACCTGTATCAGCCTGTACTTGCTCTCTGAACCACCCTGTATCCAAACGGAAGTGTTTTGTTTATTCCTAGCCCCCACTGTCATATACATAAGAAACAAAGACGTATACTAGGTCTGTACACTAAACGTACAGACCAAGCAAAGTACTTAACTTAGTTTATTCACAGTTACCTACAAGATATTTTCAGCATACTTTCAATTAAAAACTCTTGTCATAGAAACATTACTAGTTTTTAATGAAAGGAAGTAGGAGGCGACCATTAAACAACTGAGTGCGGGAGTAAGTGTCGCCTGATGAATGTATCCGCGTCAATTTTGTTTTCTTTTCCAGGTTTTTCTATTTCAAACAAAAAGTTTTGTAATGCAAACCTCTTTAGATTCTAATTCCTCTATCTTAAAGGCCGGCAACGCACCTGTGGTTCCTCTAATATTGCAGGTGTCCATGGGCGTCGATGATCGCTCT
>JAODUI010000006.1:4206527-4277444 GCA_027563995.1 Papilio gigon | reverse complement strand
CGGCCTTTTAGGAAATAAGCTTTCATCCTTTTTTATAATGTTGATTATCTTCCTAGTTTTTTTACAAAACACATTCCAAGGTACCGTTTTCTATCATTACGAAGGTAGACATTACTTATATGTTTTTATTGGTATTATTTGTTTAAATAGATTTTTCTATTAAAATATCAACACATCTACGAAAGTACTAATTTTTTTTAATAGCGTTACGTTTAAAAGATATGAAAATAATTGGAATAGAAATTAAAAATTGATATCGCTTGTCTAAAAAGAATTTAATTATTTTTAAAATTGGAAATGTTTTTTTTATTGTTTTGTTATAAATAAATGAGAATTTTGTGTTAATTTCAGATGCTTTACCGACATAGTTTGGTTTACATTCAATTTTTCGTTGCCATGTCTATCCTATCTGGTATATGGGGTGTTATAATGTGCGTGCGGGCGGCGAACGACATGGGGGTCGTGCTGCGACCGAAGTTCGTCGCGCTGCAGCTGGTGCTCATCATAGTGAAGCTGCAGTGCAGCCTCGCCAAACTGATGTCTGATGTAGCCACGTTGCCTTGCGTCATGTCCTTACACCCAACGGTTTTGGTCAATGGTAAGGAGTTTTCAAATAGATTTTTTTTTATTGAATGTTTTTTATATTATATAAATGTTAGATTACTAAGGGATTGATAGACATCAGGATGCTATGTGAACATCTAACCTCTTTCGATGGCTTTGAATGAAAACTCCTTGGGAAATTATTAAACAAAAAGTCTTTATTAGGCTTAATTTTTTTTTCTATTACGTCTCCGATTTGGCTATTTCCTGCACTAAGTAAACTTGTGTTATGGGATAAAGAGCCTCTTAAGTATGGTCTATGGCAATATTACGTGCAAGCGTGATGTGTTTGAGAGGAGGAGAGGGGTGTGTGCGTGTGTGTGTGTCCATGTATGTAGTTGCTAATTTTTTTTTAATCATTACAGTTAAAAGTTAGTTAAGATGGGAGATTTTTTTTTTATTTTCATATATTTTGTTAACAATAATTAATCTTTCACAGTGACACAATACACTATAACAATATTCGAAATGTTACTCCTATCGATTTGGGCGTGGCGTCTGTACGGGGCGGCGGAAACGAAATCTCTTAATAAAGTTCAAAAGGTCGTTGTCGCCGTTTTGGAGGAAGGCACTGGAATTATGGACGTGAAGCCAACAAAAGGCGGCGTAGATAATAAATCTTTTAACACAGATAATAAATGCGAAGATAAATTGTAAACTCGATTTTGACATAATTTACTTATTGTATTGGTGTTTTTACTCAGAACATTGATGTTTTATTAAAGCTTTGTACCAGTGTAGTATACCAGTGAATGCATATTATTGTAATGCTTCGGTAAGTGTTGCCACTTTTTATTTTATTGCAGTTAAAAGTTATTTTGGTAGAATCACTTTTTGTCTATTCAGTGACGCAATTATTAGTCTTGATTTAAAAAGAATTGTAAAAACTTTGTGACAATTGTTGTTTGTAACAAAAAAAATATATTTAGTCGTATTTTAGAATTATTTTTTTTATCTGTATACTTAAAACGTAAATGTACCTGACATTATTTTTATGTGTTGTATAAATGTTTGATATCGAAAATAAATACAATAAATCAATGTTTTGTTCATTATTATTTACGTGAATTCAGTTAATTGCAATATTTATAATATAATTAATTATACAACTTGTATTTAAGTACGACTAACCTTAAAAAATAATTATAAAAGGAAATTTGACATTAAGGGTATTGTAGGTTAAGTAGTTACGGGAGCAAATTAAAACTAAATCATGTCATAGACAATTTTTATATTTTAAACAATCAAATACAAGAAAAAAAAACGTATAATTTAACATCCAAATTTCATGACATAAATAATAAAATAAACTACTATATAAATTTATTACAAGCGATAATTAAATTATTGCTTTTCGGTTTCTCTCTCCTGACTACTCCCCTGGGAGTCGTCCTCGTTATCTCCCGAAGGTGTACCAGCTCGGGACGTTTCAGACCCGTATATATTGTGTAGTTCTTGTAACTTGTAGTTGATCTTAACACCCTTTGTAGCTGTTTTATTAACTCTTTTAACTAAAGATTTCGTTTGCTCTTCCAATCTCTTTAGTCGTTCGTCTCGAGCTGCGAACAATGCTTCATGATTCACTTCAGCAATCGATGTTTCTGGTTGATTTTCCAATTGTTCTGAATCTTCACGACCTTCAGTTGAAGGTTCACTCGGTTCAGTATTATACGATTTATTGGATTCGTTACGCAGATTTTGTAATTTCTCTGTAATTGAATCACCCGTTTGAAGAGTGTTTGTTATACTTTGAATTACTTCTGAACATCCATTCTCTAAATTTTGAAGTCTTTCATCTCTTTTTGCGAGACGTTCATCCTGTCTTTTAATATTTTCTAAGATTGCTTTAAAATCAGTACAATGTTCTGAAGTTCTTGAAGTTCCACTGGCATCATTTACGAGTGGAATTATTTTAATATCTTGTAAGTCATTTGATAATACTTCGTTTAGATTTATTTCATTGTGTCTTGTTAAATTTATTTCATGTATACCCTTCTCAGTTTGCCCCGTTAAGTTAAACTGTTCTTCTTCAGGCACATTACTGGCTTTTTCACTTGACGAAGGTTCATTATTAAAATGGTTTATTGGAATTTTAAATTCCTGGTCAACATCAGTTGTTAATTCAGTTTCTTTGGAAAGTGATGTCCCATCTTCGTACATCTGCAATCTTTCGTTTTGATCTGTAACTTGTTTTGAATCTAATAATTCATTTGAATTATTGCTTTTAATTATACTGCCTACGTTTTCGGTGTCATCGTCACCAGATTGATTGATATCACCATGTCCAACCAAAGAAGTTTCTTCTAAGCAGGAGTCATTAGCAATATCACCAATTTCGTCTTCTGTTTCTACATTTATTTTTTCACATTCTTCCAAATGTATTGACGTATCAGAGACTTCTATGGGTTCTGGCTCCTGATTATCTAATGGCAGATCAGCGACATCTAGCATGTCGCTGGCAGGGTCTTCTCTTTCTGCTGCTAAATTAAAGTCTGCGCTCGAGTCCACTCCAACTTCAATTGACTTCTTTATTTTCTTCTTACATCTCACTTGTGGTTCTTTAACGTATTCACTTTCATCATTCGACTCTGAAGATTCGTCGGAAGGTCTTTCATCGCTGTATCCACTTTCAGCTGAATTATTAATAAACGTTGAGGAAGATTTAGTTTTACGACTTGAGAATTCCGCGCGTAGCTTTTTCCAGTCATTTTCAGATTGAGAATTTTTCTCTCGAGCTTGCTTCCATTTTTCACGGCAATATTCCAGTTCTTCTTTAAGTTCGTTTAATAATTTACGTTTTTGTTGCAACTCGTATTTAAGTATTTTTTCATGGGTGTGCAACTGATGGTGGTGTTTTCTCAAACGACCCACAACATGCCACGTTTTGCTTAATTCCGTTGTAACGAAACATAGGCGTCGCTCTTGTTCTTGTAAGCGAGTCTCCAAGTGACCGTTCAGTTGCTTCATTCGGTTAACTTCTTTGATTAATCCAAGCTTTTCAATTATTAAATCCTGAAACAAAGAAAACGCATCTCAAATAAAAATACTATCAAGAACTATTTTGTGTAATAAAAGTAAGAAGAAAGCGGCCAGTACTCGTGATGTTTTTTTTTTAAACTGCACGAAAATTTGGTTCACTGCCAACTCTTATAATAGATACGCTCTTTTTTGTACGAGAAATGCGAAAGGTTGGTCATGGACGTATTTCGGTTCAATTATATCCTTCATTGTTGAGTCATTGGTTGTAATAACATTTCGTAGAAAATAAAAGTAAATAACAAACTAATTTACCTTTAATCTGATGTAAGTTTGGCTTACACTAGGCACCAACACCGGTCCTGTTTTCGTTTCCACTGATTTATAGCAAGAGGAAACTTTAACTTCGTCATTTGATTGCGGTTCGCTCTGGTGGCTCAATAGCTCAATTAATACTCTCCAAACTTTAGGAAGATTCTGTACAATTTCTTCTGCCTTGGGATTTTCTAAACTTTGCAAACCTGTAACATAAATTAACATGAAATATTTCGTTGTCACTAACGTAGTTTGCAATTTATCAGAACGGAAATTACCCGATTCTCCCTGAACGTTATCGTTGACGGTTTCTTCATGGTCATCAACTGTTATTTCAGATTTTTGACTTTCAGTCTCCTCAACTTGGCTGACCAGCTGCAGCAGCAGCTTGGGCAATGCTGACGAAGCTTCAGATCCATTCTCTTGTTCGGCCATTTGCGTGAGGATGCCGTGATTCTCTTCGAGACGATCGATAAGCTTATCTAAATCTTGTTTATTTTTGTATCCTAGAAGAACTTGGGAGAATAGCTGGAAAATGTTCATTTGTTAGAAATCAATTTATCGTAAAACTAATTTAAGGTAGGCGAAACAAAGAATACCTTATTGACTACTTCCATTTCTGATTTAAGACCGTTTGTTTCGTTCTTTAAATAAGCTATCTCCTTTACTTTGTCCGCCATCTTCTTTTCTAATTCATTAACAGTAGACTCAAGTTCTTCTACTTTCATAGACAAAGATTGACATCTGAAAAAGTTATAAATCAATTTATGTAAGATGTAAACTTCTAAAAATGAGTTTCATAAATCATAAACAATTAAAGGAAAATGGACACACTTTTTTACTTCTGCCTGATGTAATTCTTTTTGTTCCTGAAGATCTCTCGATAGAGCTTGCCTAGTTACTTCAGCTAGTCGCGCCCTTTCTTCGTAGAGACCTCTCAATGTCCGGATGTTTTGCAGTTGACGCTCGTACTCCTGCCTCAAATCTGCTGACAGCATATGTGTCTCTCTATCAGCAAGCGACTGCTCTATTTCATTTAACTTCTTCTTTAACTGTAAATGTTTAAAAAATTATGCGTTTATATGACGAGATCTTTCGTCATTTCGATTTTAAGACGTATTGTTTATGAAGCACATTGTATCGTCTGGCTCAATGACAAAATTCTTTGCCAAACACATTTAATATGACGCATTCAGTGCGTTGTTGTGGTCTTTGACCGGAGATGAAACTTTACTTGCTTAAATAGGTATCTACGTATCAGAAATAAAAAAAACACCTACGATTTTTACTTAAAGATTGAATAAATGGATGTAAAAAGTTATATTAACGTAACCAAAACGTTTACTACAAAGGAAGTATTTGCTCATTACGAACAACGCCGCTGAGCACTTCTTGTCTATGTCAGAATTTATTAATTTGAATTTTGAAAGGAATTTGGAGATTAATGGTAAACTTCATAATAGACGCGAGTGGATATTTAAAGATTGTTGACTAAAAAAATATTGTGAAATATCATCTTGTAGTCGTACACTTACCTCATTAAGCTGTTCCTCTCGTAAATTGATCATAGTTTTGCTGACTGTTATAACTTCTTTAAGTGATTTGATTTGTTTAAAAGATTCAGTATTCTGCGCGCTCAGTTCCGTCATATCGGAATAAGCGTTCTGCAAAGCATTATTTGTCATGGCCAGTTGAACTCTTAATTTGTTGTTATGAGTTTTTATTTTTTCCAATTCATCTTTCATTTGCAATACAGTTTCTGCAAAGTTTACGTTCTCTTTACTGCCGTTAAGGTCGTCTGGAATCTCGATATTGTTTTTTTTTAATAACTCACATAGACTTTTATTTCGTTCTGCCAGTTCCATTTTTGATATGATTTCGTTTTTCAAAGATTTCTCTAATTCCCTCTTTTCGTTTCTATGTCTTGATAATATTTCTCTTCTCTGTTCACGTTTGATATTCAATTGTTGTCTGAACTCTTTCATTTCCTCGTTTCTTTTAGCCCGCCTGTCATCATCGCTGTCTGTATCATGTACTTCTGCATTGTTTTTATCACCGACGTCAATAACATCTTCCATTGTCTCGGGATCACTTTTGTTTTTATCACTCGCGACTGACGCGTCCTCCCCTGTCGGAGCACCACTGAACATATTTCCCATTTTGGAATACTTTTATAAGGAACTCGCGATTTTATTATAGGCAATGACCGATGTACTTTTATGAAGACAAAGAGCCGATCGCTTCGTAAGTAGAATCATGAGGCCGTGATCCCGAAATAGATTCCCCGTCAGCTCCAGACGTGTTCCTACGTTTAAAGTTCGCACTGTATTGCCGAACGATCGCTCCTCTTCCACTAACGTCTGTCAATTATTTATTTTTAACTAGTTATTTCAGACGTATGTGTTCTGTTCCCCCAATATTCTGTTTGTCTACGTCTTGATTTTATTAAAAGAATGCTACTGAAATGATAAAAGATTCATGAAGAATTTACAACTTCAGTTGTAGTTCGAACTGTCGGTTTTTTTTATTCTTAGGGTGTTTAATGAAAGCCGATATTTAGATCTACCGTAAGAAAACGTGCCTGTAATTATTTTTGAAAACGTTCAAAACTCGTCAACAAAAATAATAAATAGATTCAAGATTCAAAGGAAAAAATATTTATTATTCCTAGAAGCCAGCGTTAATATAATTTTAGTTGGTCGTATACTTCGCAGGTGGATCATCCAATAAAAGTTAAAATAAAAAAAATTACAGTTATGAGGAAAATTTATAACCATCATACGAAATTGCAGGAATTATTTCGACAGGCGTGTAATTTTCGTGGTCAAATGCGATTGTTTATTGGACTATGTTATTACGATATTATTAAAAATATTTCATAATCTGATGAAGTTTTATAGTAGTATAGACTGACAAGGTTATCCTTGTCGTTTTGTGGTACTATAGCATCCAGCATCCTTGTCATGTTTTTCTGTTACGTGTTTATCATATTTTTTGACAGAACTAACTGTAAAAGTTTCTCTCTTACCGAACTAGATAGGCTTGTCGCAGTATGAATAATTTAAATACCAGTGTCTAACTTGTCTATTCATGTAAAAATGTTTGATCCTCGATGATGCTTGAAGTTTGTAAGCGTGTATTTGAAAAATTAGTCTCTGTTAATCCTACCTACATAAACTATTTTCTATTAAAATTTTGCGCCTAATGTAGTCAGTGACCAAATTAACGGGAATAAAAGCCGCCTTGCGAACAGAAAAACATTTCCGAATGGTGTGTGGAACGGCAAATACAGTTTCTGCTTTTTCTATTAGTATCACAGAACATTTTATTACGAAATACCAAACACACTTCATTTTAATTAACTGTATAAATGATAAACATCAAAGAAATTATTTTCGTTAATAATCTGTTTTCAAACTTTCAAAAAAACCACAGATAACGATGAAATTGTTCAACTCGAGTTAAATGTAAACGTCAATAATGTCAATTACGTTACGAACTAAGAATTTGTTACGGCTGGGCGACAAGTTGCTTACCAATTCGTTATCGTTTTGGAAAATACCAGTTTAATTAATACGTTTACATAATAGCGATATACTAAAATAGTGGTAATATAAAATTAGTTGATGTGAAATATAAGAAAAGCTAAGCACACTAATCTCAAAGTAAATATTTCAAGCTGTTTCAAGATTGATTTTTTATTTTGTTTATTCCAAGTGGCTTATTGATAAAATTGCTAATAGTTATCACATCTCGCGTGACGTGGCTCTTTGTTGACAACAATTTGGATATGAGAAATGTGAATTAGGAAAAATTTAGTGATGGATGAAAACAATCGTAAATCTCCTTGTAAGGTAAAATGTTGTTGAAATACATTCTTAAAACTATCAAAAAATCCACAAACGAAAATTTGTTTTTACATTTCCTTACTCTATTATATTACATAAAACTTAAAAAAAATAATCCTGTTTCTCTCATTTGAGTACTAAATTTAAGTTTGTATTTTTATTTTCAATTCACATACTCTTAACAAGCACGTTTTTAGATAGTTCATAGCTCATTACAGAAGAAGTTTTTGTGTTAAATTGCCTAGACCCTAGTTTTTTTATTTTTTGGCTATAGTCTCTTCGGTAGTGCACTGTGCTTTTCTTTTATAATTTGCTCCATTTATTTCTTGTATCAGACCGATTTATTACATTTTCTATAACTCCTGTTTATATCATACCTTTAAAATGGACATTCCACTTGCTTGTTATTGATTGTTTTGATGTTGCACCGTAATCAATAGGAATGCAACAGTGCGGGTGAGGCACAGTTGCATGCGGAAGTGGCCAACCTTCGGCAACATGTTGCAGAAAAAGATGCCCACATTGTAGGTATCGAAGCGGAGTTTGTAAAGTGCACCGCTAGAGCTGATGATTTAGAGGAGCAGGTCGACACCTGGAGAGAGAAGTATGAAAGGTGAGACATTTAATTCAAATTAAATTTAATTTTAGAACATTGTTCAGTTTGTGCATCAAGCAATAAGTCTATGTACACACTTGGTCTTATGTACGACCATAGAGTTGGCAACTTTATGACTTTAATATGATTTGAAAATACATTTAATCCTTTTGCTTTGATGATTAAATGAGAAATGATTTGAATAAAAAAAAAACAAAAAATTTCAGTGTTTAAAATTAAATGAATAATTATGTGGAATTTTATGCTTTTTAAAGTTAAAAGGTGGTTTAGTGAAATGTCTCACAAAAGTTTTAATAGTTTAATTAGAAGGTTGTGATGAAGAACCTATCTGTTCTTTTAATTTCAAATTTTTAGGGTTGTAAGAATGTTAATTGATAAACATTCAATAACATTTTATAGAGATATTAAACAAGTCTATCTATTAGGATAGAATGAGATTTTTAAACATTATGGGAACCTATCCAACAATGCTTTATTTTGACAGAGTGTATTTAAATAACTATGTAACAGTCACCCATATAATACAATAATAAAAATGGTAGAAATATAATGGTTACAGTATTCCTTTGTAGTTTTATTACATCTTATAATACACCCAAAGCTGTACAACATATATATTTACTTAATAATATTTATAATACTTTTTTATAAACTGTATGCTATTTGTTGCAATGAATAAATGAATTGAATTGAATAAATAGTATTGCTATGTGGTCTTTTGTGACTCTGTCCACAAAGATTTTTTTTTTATTTCGAAATATGTTAGTAGATTTTTGTTGATTTACTAATATCTCTTAAGTAAGCTTGAAAAGGCTTATGTTAGGATATGGGTCATGACAATAGTCGAATAGCGGGATTCAAACCCACAACTGCTCGGTCTATACCGATAACCATTAACTTATTGGTGTTTCATTCATTTAGAATTAAGAAGCAAACTTAATTAGCAGCTTTTGTTTTTCCAGTCTAATATATTAGCCAATTTCATAATATATATAAACATATATATAAAAAATCTTTCAGGCTGTATGACTCACATAAAAGAGTTCAGAAATTGAATCAAGTTTTAGAAGACAAGTTGCTGCAGATGGTTGACAAGATGAAGAGCGAGAAGAGTCAGTTGACGAAAGACATCGCGACACTGTCGGTGAGATTAGCCGAGTCGAAGCATAACTACAGTATGCTACAGAAAGAAAATGTAAGTTTTTCGTATCTCCATCGATTTTATATGTAAAAATCTGTAAGATGTTTTTATGCTAACTGACATGTTATGATACTAAAGGTTGAATGAAAAAGAAAGGACAGTTATCATCATCAGCTCTTTTCTACCCACTGCTGGACATAGGACTCTCCCAATATCTTCCACAGTATGCGGTCCTCCGCCTTCCACGACCAACGACTTCCTGCCGTCCGCACTAAGCCGTCAGTCCACCTGGAAGTCGGACGCACCACACTCCTGGTCCCCAACCGTGGTCAACGTTAATTCAACATTTAGCATTAGTATTTAACCATAACTAATATTAATACACTAATTTCTATCATAGTCTAATATAGTATTGACATTGTATTTTTTGTCATTACAGGAAAGGTACAAAAATGACATGAATTTAGCCATCCAATTGCTGCAATGCAAACCTGATAATTTTGTGTCACAAAAATTAGATAATGTAAGTTAAATATACAATATAGAAAATACCTAATAACCATTTAAGTTTATTATAACATCCACACTAGAAAACAACAACATAGTAACCCGCTGAATTACAATTGTTGAGCACTTTAAAGCTGTTGAATAAAAAATCGTATATATAGTGACCAGAAATATTAACTCCAGGTCCATAAATATACTAGTTGTGATTTAAAAATAAAAAAGAAAAGGTATTTCTGCTCTGAAGTACAATTGTACTTTAATAGCTTACTACATGGTTCCTTTATAAGTTTCGACATCTATAATAATATAAGTTATAGTTTTTTTTTATTAATGTATTAGTAGATTTTTTTTTAATTTATTAATATTTCTTTTAACCATGTAGGTAAGCTTGAAAAAGCTTGTGTAAGGACATGGTTCACGACAATAGTCGAATGATGGTATTTGAACTCAGGACCGCTAGATTGGTACTCCGTACCCTTAATCATTAGGCTACTCGTGCTACATATACAAGTTTCATTTCAAAAAGAAAATGTAAAATATATTTTTTTAATTACAGCTCCCTGTGGACACTCAAGCGAGAGTATCCCAATATGTCATGTCCAAGACATCCAAACCACCAAGTTCCAGTCAATCTAAAACCGGCAATGACCTAGATACATTTGATGCTAGCGAATACGAATTCAATATATCAGCTTCACTCATGTCTAAAATACTCGAAGACAGCATCCAAGATACTCTTACAAAGCACTGTGACACCTGCACGTGCACCAAATCACAGAGCAAACCGTTCTGTTACAATGAGAGTTACTACTCGGTGTCGACGCAAACACCATTGACTGGTGATATGAAGAATTCTCTATGTTTGAACTGCAACTCCGAGATTAAATCTTTGAAGTCGAACATGAGCGTCAGGAGTGTCTCCCCTCACGGCATAAAGCTCCTAAACGAAAAGACTAACCTAGCACTCGGCAACATGTATATCGTGCCACAGACAATCTCCGAAAGTGACAATTTCTTAGAGAAATCTATTTCTAATAATATTGAAACAACACAACCGCTAATTGAAACAAATTCACTTGTTTGTACAATCGAAAAAGAAGCAATTAAAGAAATAGAGGAAGAATTGAAACAGTTAAAGAAAAATAATATGAATATGGAACCTTCGGTGCATCATAAGCTATGTGATAGAACGAAGACTTCGATTTCCAGCAAGAAGAGTAGTGTCCATAGTGTGGGGAATGAGGATTTACTTAAAGATAAAGTTATTGATAAAGACGCAAAACCAAACAGTCAAGTTCCACCTGCTGAAACAAACAGTTTGAGAAAAAATTCTCATAGTTCTATGGGTGGAGTGAGTCGAACGTCCTCCATCGCGAAGTCCACAGTCAGCACACACAAGTCCAACACCCAAGTCGGTCCAGGACCTAGGTTCTGTCACTTGCGCATGCAAGCCGGCTCCAAAAATATACTACTTGATAATGCGGAACCGGATGTCCCGCCTGTATTATACAGACGTCAAAGCAAATGTAACGATAATTCAATTTTCAAAGATCTAAATGACGGAATGGAAAATTTTATTGATTTAGTTAAAACTGAGGATGATTATAAAAGTGGTGTCAATGATAGTGTTGTAGTCGAAACTACACTAATCGACGTTCACGTTGACAATAATAATAAAGATTCCGATAGTTCTATTAAAACAAATCCCATCAATCCTATTCTACTAAACGTGTCTTCTTCACCCTTGCAACCATTGAAAACACACAATTTCTCAAATAGCTCGGAGCACAATAACAACAACAACACACAAAGTATCAGTAGCCAACAACATCAAACAGACGTCGATAACCTCTTAAACGACTTTAACGTGGACAGCGCCATGCAAAATAGCAACGCAGCAACAGCCACCAACAAACAATACGATTTAGTGAACTCCACAGATAATCAAGATATAAAAATATTCAATTTCGATCATTACGAGCAAACGAAAACCGGTCAGTTCTCGAGGCCTTTGAAAAAAATCGACATGTCACAACTTCATTCGCTTGAAAATACAAAGATATCCAAAGATTATCCACCTGTAGGCAATTTATCAAGTTTCGATAAAAAGGTCACTGACATTAAGCAACAAAAATCATCCTTACCAGCTATAGTCAACGTTTATCCCAATCTAACTCAAACACATTTGAAAGTAAATGAAACTACAAAAGTATTTACAAACGAACAAAGCACCAGTTCGTTGTCGAGCGACGATAGTGCCGCATTGCTGCAGAAGCAACAGCTACTGAGAGTTGCGGAGTGGGTCGAGAAAAACTTGGAACAACAGAACAGTTTCAACGATCCTTTAGAAGACGAATGCTTCGTTAATCGGAATACAAGAAGGGATAGTAAATTGAGTAGACTTACTGAGACGCTTAACGAATTGGCTCTGAATATGCCACATCCGGTCAGCAAATTCTCCAAAACGTACACCCGAGACGCACACAGCTGGATACATACACAAAATACGAACCAAAACGAGACTAAAGTCTCCAAAGTTGCCAACGTAGTCAAAGAAACTATATTCCCGGTTGAAAGTGGAGATGTAACGGTTACAGAAATAAATGTTGGCAACACTGACGGAGATATGAGCAACTATCAAATGGGCAACGATTTAACTGGGTTAAAAACGAAAGATAAAGAGATCTCGCCCGAAGATCTGGCGAGAATGGAATATAATGTGAAGAAGTTTTTATTGAGCGGGCCGCAGTGGGTCAGCCCTGCCGGCAGAAGTCGACGGACGAGCAGCAAAACTGAGACTGACGTATAACATGTGAAAGCTTCACGTAAGCTACGGAAGGCTAAGGCGCTCGCTAACTCAGTATTGATAAGAGCTTTTAAATCACTCGCTTAAGTTTGAGGCTATGTGTGAAAGTATATTTGTTGTGTAATATTGTGTATCTCGCTTTAAGAGAGGGTAACTCTTAAAAAATTATATCTTGAAATGGACTGAAGCTAGTTGTAAGTGGGTTTAAAGTTAAACACTATAGATAAACTATAAAGACAATTTGGGACCGTTCAAGTATTACGTAAACAGGTTCATTACAATTTTTCACACCCGCCCCCTTCCGCCTTTCGCTGGCAGCAAAAGGAAGGAAAGCTCAGACCCCCCATGCTGACGTAAACATTGGTGTATGAATTTCAATATTAAAATAATTCTAATTTTTTACAGCAGTTATAATTAATATTTGTTAGTTTTAAAGCAATATGTATAAAAAAGTAAAAACTGCTGACGCAATCACCATCTAGACCCCCAACCGCAATGACATCAATACCAAAGCCCCCCGCCCCCTATAGCTTACGTAACACTTGAACAGCTCCTTTCCACTCTTAACACGACTAGCAGTAAAAGCATTTAATATCACATTACAATTGGCCTATTATAAGGCACCTAGTATATCCTAATTATGGACTTAAATCTATAAAAATAACATGGAATATTAATTAAAAAAAAATAACAAAACACTGTTTTTAAATGAATTAAAAAAATATATTCGGTTTACTTTACGGGCTTATTTATGTGCATATTTTTTTTAATTTATTTATATTATAATCGAATTTAAACCCTAGTCAAATATTTTGATATAATTTATCAATATCATTATTTATTACTATTATTATTATTATTATGTTCTATTTTTCTTTTTAAAATTGTACGCGAAACCAAAAGCTGCCACTTGCAAAAAGTTTAGGATCGTAGAATTAAAACAAAAAAGTATATCGAACAAATGAGCATAGTTTCTAATAATGTGATAATTACAAAGTATAAAAGCTTTCACTTATGTACAAAATCTAAGCACAGATAGCAGCTAATTTACAGTACATTAAGTATTTACGTCAACCAAAATATCTACACATTGAACATACATATGGCTGAATACGGAATCCGTCGATTGAGAATTAGTAATAGGAATATTCAAAATGTAGTCGTAAGTTACCGCTATGCATTTACGGACGTGATAAAAGTTGATAATTAAAAATATTTCATTTCAATATAACATAACAATTTAATATCATTTTTTTCGTAAAATACGAGGCAAGGTTTTTAGTAAAGGATATCAAACTTAACCAGGGAAATGCATCATCAGCCGTTGTCTGCCCACTGTTGGACATAGGTCTTTCCCAATGCTTTCCACAGTATTCGGTCCTCCTTCCGCATCCAATTTAAAATGTCCCTTTAATAAAATTATGACAAGTAGAGATTTTTTTTCCGGTCACAATCTTCTCTGCTAGATGCCACACGGTAAAGATCCCTCCCCTTCCCACGTTGCCCTCATTAGACGAGAAAAGGGAATGAACTTTGCCACTATACTCATGAACATCAAACTAATTAATTTTTATCACGTAACGTTCTCAAACTGCTTGTGCTGCGTCTGCTAAACAAATTATGTACGAGTGTGAGAAATTATATGTCCTCTTGAATGGAATATATTTTTAAATATAGTCTAGATAGGGTAATTGAAATGATAGTACGTACGGAATGCAAACATAATTTTGGTGTGTATTTATAATGTTAAATTATTGCACAATTTTATGTCTTAATGTTAGTGATCTCCACAACGTCACGGTGTCCAAACTAATGTTTGCCGAACTAAGGTTTGTCTGGCGGAAAATGTATTAAGGACTTGAACCTCATTGCTAATATATAAAATATAAAAAATAAAAAACAAAAAACCTAGTCATCGTTCAGGTTAAGAGACTCCACAGAAAGACTTTACCGGACGATATCTGGACTAGGTTGAGTCATCATCATCAGCCCTTGTCTGCTCACTGTTGGACATAAGCCTTTCCCAATGCCTTCCACACTTGGTTTGGTTTGTTAAACCCAACTTAATTATACCAATTCTAAGTACTATGCGCACTTAATACATGTTTATACTGATAACTATAAAGAAAATATTAAAAAGTTTATAGTCTGTTCTAAGACCTTAGTTTGGACACAGCTGACTTGAAGCTTATTTCATATTGACAGTTAAAACTTACAATAAATTAAGTTTATCACAAACTTGTGATAGTTTATTCTTTAAATTATGTACTATTGACAATATTATGTGATTTAATCGTATTTATTTATCAATTATTGTGTCTCTCAATATTGTTAATTTTTATGTTAGTGATGTTTAAATAATAGATCTGCTTCCCGAAGTCTAAGAAAGCTAGGGCTGGCCCTGTGTAATGAAGCTTCAGCGGCGAACATTGTAAACGTGTTTATTTATTAAATACATGGTGACGTAAATTATTTTATTTTACATACCTTATAAAATCAAAATATCACACAGGTTACAACCATAATAAGACAAAATTTTCCGGAGTACAATTAATGGTCCTTCGAGAAGCGACCGTACTTTTTTCTTTAAAGTCAGCAGCTCATCTGCTCCAGTGCAGAACATGTTATGGTAACAAATCTTGATCTCGTTATTGGCAAGACTCGAACTTTATAGCTATTCCTAGCTGCGAGGAACTGTATACGCTGGTGCCAAATAGGCCTATTGCAGATAAAGGAAAGCACAATTGTGCCCCACCAATGCATAGCTTTACGTCTCTGATACATAAAATTGTGTTCAGTGTAGCTGTTGCGAGAGACGGCGATATATCGAGTCGCCATAGAATTTTCTTGGCTTTGTAAGTACATTATAAAGTAAACGAGTGAAGAGTAGAAGATGGGATGGGCATCAGCGCATGTAATGTGTAGTACCAAACAGGTGGGCTTATCTCTCTTGTACGATATCTAAGACCTTCGCGTTTCCAAAATCGCTTCACCCGAGAGGCTATTGTTTGCCCGGCCTTGCGTACTCGACCCATTGTTTGAAGCTTCAATATTCGCCTTAACATAAAATTTCACCGTGAAAGAATTATAATTAACACATGCTATTGTTTATTTTCTTTATCTTGTACAGAAGGTACACGAACTTTAATCTGGGATTCCTGTTATTGCATTGTTTGTTTATGAAACACGGAATTTAATGAACATGATTAGTTGATAATATTTGATTGTCAATGCCCAATGGATTTAATTTTTTATTGTAATATTTTTTTAGAATACATTAACTTATATACTTAATATTTTAATAATGTCCAAGTACGTAAGCCATTTAACAATACTGGTATATTCTGTATTTTTAAGGGATATTTAGTCTGTGCTAATAGTCAATGACTAGTCTTGATGAGGTTACTTTTTGGCGCGGCTTTTTGACAGTGACAAGATCACCCTTTTTTATTAATAAAAGTAAAATATAGTTTATAATATAAATTTAAACTCCTAGTACAAACGGTGGATTAATAATTTTGAATATGCTTAACCTTCACCATTGGATATACCAACGACGTACAAAGTTAGATTTATCCAACTCCCTTATTATAGTTTTTATTTTCAACTATTGAATTTATATGGTGTAGATTTTTTTCTGACAATGTAATGTGTTATGAAAGTGTTTCAATCGTCCGTCGCAAATATTTTCGATTATTGCACGGTGCGATCAAAGCTATGTCGCTCGACGGCCGTCGCATTGCCGCTGGTGATCGCTTCTCGCTTGTTCCTGCTAATCACGGATAGGTTAACCATAATTTTCTTCTTTAGATAAGTTGATTGTTGATTGTAATAATCACGGAATTCTTTTCGAAAACTATAACTTGCACCCAGATCTTGTTCTTTATTCATTTACAAAAAATGTTAAGATATTTATACTTTAGTGTTGCTTTTAACAAATTTAATGGTCAATTTCATTTACCCTCCTTTATTTATTTTTTTCAAATTCCGTCCTCAAATTGTATTGTTACCCTACGAAGTGAATGACCATGAAATTAGAATGACGCGACAGGTGTGCAGCCCTTGATAGTGTGATCTAGACACCGGCGATTATTTGATCCTGCCACGCTCCGCGGCACCAGCGCGGTATGCCGGCAAACAATTACATATCGTTTAGTATACCTTCATGATGGTACGTAGCTAATTCTAAAATACTTAGGTATCAGACTATTGCTCGTGAAGATTGATCACTGTAAGAATTTACAATTTTATTTTCTTTCATCTACCAACATTAGATTCAATGTGAAAGTTTTGGATTTACTCGATATAAAATACGAATATCTATAGATTAATTTAAATCATTCGTTCCATTCACTGCCCGTATAATACTTCTAAATTGTTATCGGTAGGTGAGGTTCTACAATACTTTTTATTATGTACGATGTTGGTTTTAACACGGTCAATAAGAAATAAATCAATAAGCGGCCTGAATTTTTGGTAACCACAGAAAAAAAAGGTACGTACGTCTGTGTTGTGGACGTTTTACTTTTTGTCTGCGAGATTTCTAACTCAGTTATTTTGCCGCATGGTTTTAGAAATTAACACATTCATTGCGACCATAGTGACACTGAAGGTATTAAATAATTATTCTTTTCGAGATATTACACTATGTAGAAAAACAGCCTATCATAACTCTCAAAGGAATTAAACTGATTTTTCAGTTACATGGTTTATTTTAGAGGTCGAGTGAAATATTTCAATAAACATTTCCTGCATGTTTCATTCGATTGAATTGAAATAAGATATAGCATATAATTATAGCCTTTGTTGGCAACGACCTGGCCGCTTGCAACTTGGTCAAGTGAACAAAATAAAAATTTCACGGAAACTCAATCGAATCTTAATCGAGCTTTTAATGATCGGTCGCTTAGTTTGATTTGAAATCAACTCTTCCATTAGATAGGGTCTACTTCGTTTGTTTGACTGTTGGTGGGTTAATATTCATACCATCGTCGCTTTAGTCTTGCAATGTCTGCCTCTGATGGCTTACTTACCGCCATATTTGTTCATTGACTTGATGCATTTTTTAAAACTATGTATATCTTTCAATATAAAATTTTATACACTTAAGTTGTGTAGGAACATTTTTGTCAAATGTTCCGGCGCTTTCTCTAGTGATGCTGGAATCAGTTACATTTCTTGGTAGCCATCGAGGGTTTTAGTAGGTCAAATCATACATAACCCTGTCTTCCCCACAGAAGACATTTTGCGAAGATTTCCCGCCCGTCAACAAAAAAAGAAATGAACATTTTTAACAAATACAATCAGACAACCGTTAGATGTGACTCATTTAAATTTGGCGTTTACAAAACCGCAGAGCACATTAATTTACGTACGTTACATTTATGCGATAACATTATCGTGCGTAATATTTACACAAGTTCTTAGAAAATTCAATGTTACAATGTGGCCGTTTCCTTGAGAATCACATAACAAGCATGTAACAGGCAATGTGGGGCGATTTTCTTTTTCTTTCTCACGGTCACCAACGTTTAGAACATTTTTGAAAATTCAAATAAAAACCGTTACTATAACTGTCATGTCTGATGGAATTAATGTCGGATACGTGGTATTTCTTCGATATATCGTTCATTGGTATAGATTAGTAGCACTTTCAATATTGTGCACCCGTTAGCGAGCGCTAGCGGTGGACACGCACGCTCATCGTAACGTTTTTACGACCTTATAACTATTATGTCCGTTCTAAAACTGTAACATCTATAACATATCGTCTAACGAACGAAACTTAAACGTTTCACGCTCGTAAAATTCTTATTATGTCAGAATGTTGTGTAAAAACTTGGTAAAAACCGTAATTTTGCTGATTTTCAGTTAATCTTTTATTTTAATTGGGACACGCAGCCATGCTCATTAATTCTTCAACTGTTATATTAATGGGATGTCGTTGCACCATTTTTCCATTATCATCCTCATCGTCATCCTTTGTCTGCCCAGTGTTGAGGATAGGCCTTCTTCAAAAAAATTCCCCAATATTATGCGGTCCTAAGCCTTTCGCATCCAACGACTTCCTGCCGTACCATTTTTAATGTATTTTAATTGTATCTGATACAAAGCGGAAAGCGGAGGACCGCATACTGCGGAAGACATTGGGAAATGCCTATATCCAACAGTGGGCCACTAGGGTCTGGTATGATGATGACACGATAACTTAAGTGTAGGCGATAAAGTCAAATAACTTTAGGACACCATACTGAGAGTCCCTTTTGATAGTAATCAGCCTACCACACCGCAGGCTACATCTCTCCATTCAATGTTGTGTACAACAATCATGATGCAAGTTTTGGTGACACCTACTAGTTTTGTACATGATGACGTCACGTCGTGTGAACAGTTATGCTACATTTAGAAGCTATTATTTTCGCTACGCAGCTCACTGTTATTATGTGTGTATTAAAATATTCTGTTATGACAAAAGAACTCAAAAGATGAAAGCTGAGATTCAAACATTTAATTTAGGTTAGATTTATTCGATGCTGTTCAGACAAGATTTAAGGGTGGGAAATTTATTTAAACAAATGAATTTGTTTTTTATTTCTATTTTGTAGAGATAGGGGAAACGAACGGCGGGTACATCGAAGTGATCATCGACGCCCGAACATCCGCCACACTAAATGCAATGCATTGCCGGCCTTTACATAGATATATAGAAAGTATACGGCAAAATAATTTGACTGGTACAATCGACCGCATTTACTTAATCTGCACTTTACAAGAAATGAAAATATTTACTCCCATATTACTGTTTATAAAGCTAAAACAAACGTAATTATTAAAAAGAAAACAAATGACAGAGTAATGCATTTTACTCCACTGAATACTTTACCGCCTTTGTTTAAATTAAGTAAAAATCCGTCTAAGTACAGGATGAAAACAGCTCTTAACCTAAAAACCCATTTGGCCGTTATTATGAATAGATTTAGTAATTGTATTGAAAGGTTTGCCCGCGGTAAACTGTGAAATACTCGGAGAAAGCTTTCACACGGCGCTACCGTAAACTGTACGTGGATTGTCGTCGGCGGTCAAACGCAACCCGGTTTGCCTCGGCCCGGGTCAATCGAATTGCCCTGCTATATGACTCAGTGCTCTACATTTAAATTGGTCAAATTTGTTTTTACTTTAAACGGTCATTTATTAATCTTAAAGTTACACGAATAGTCAGGAATACGTTGAACAGCCACAATGGATATCTCCGTAATTAAAATTACAGCCAGGTCCAAAATAATTACCTTATTTTTTGACCCATTTCTAGGATTTAGTTTCGTAATGTTGTAAATTACGGCTATTTTAATCATAAACAAACTTATTATTTGATACTAGGATAAGATAATTGTTTAAAATAAATTTGTGATTAATTTATAGTCGCCTGCATTAAAAACTCTTTGCTATTTTTAAAGAAAAATAAACGTCACATTAGTTTGGGAGATGTCGAATAATGTCAGGACATGCATTTTCCATACATGTCTTGCGTATAAACAAATAACGAAGTTTCCATTTTTTTCAATCAACATTTCTCGTGGATTTCATTGATTTTAAAACAAAATAGAAAAATTGTAATGTGAAAATGAACTGAATTATTTTGATTTGATAAAAATTCGTTAAAATATAGTTTATTTTTTTTTACAACAGTATTCTACAAAATTAAGTAAGTTTACTATTTTATTTATATACATTTACTTAATCGAGAAAAAGACGTAGTGTGCATGTAATAAAATGAATTACCGTCTCCTAAAACCGGTGTAGAGATAGACATTTCTTTCTGTCTTCGACAATACTTTATTTCTTGTCTCATAGAAAATATGTTAAACAAAGAAGAAAGATCGAACGGAATAATATGAACACATGTATTAACATCTAGATTTAATTCTATATATAATCTATAAACACAAAACAACATTCACAAAAATTTTAAATTACATAACTTCAAAATCGTATCTTCTTAATTTTTTTTTCTTAATACACCATTATTAATATATCGAAGTTAAAAAAAAATGAAACATGTCAACCCAGATGTATTTAATTTCTTTTATCTGTATAAATACAATTGTAACTGCACAATAACTAGCTAGGTTGAAAATAGCTCTCAGTAAAAACTAGATCTATTGACGGGCGGCGTAGCGCGCGTGTTTGAGACTCGCATACCACGGAGGTATGTGATAAAGCGTAGCACAATGTTGCTCTCAATAAAATAATACCTTGATGTGAGTATGCAATTTAACAATTACGTGAGTATGCAGGCGCCCCATGCTTTCCTTTCTTTCGTTTACGAAGAAGAAATCACACTATTTAAAACGTCGCTGCCAAAATTAAGCTTTGTTATTAGTAGTGACATATAAGCTTGACTACGACTAACTATTACAAAGTAATATTTTTTGTGGTAAATACCATTGTTACCACCTTAAGGGCTTGACCTATTTGGTTTATGTCCATACGATTCGAAATTCAATCAGTCAAGTCAGTCAATTGTGTTACTTGTTTGTTCCAGTGGCGAATGGAAAAATGCAAGTTTGGTGCTTGCACGAAATGTGTTCGTAATGAGGTGAACTCGGAGTTGGAGCGCGAGGTGTCGGCGGCGAGCGCGGGGGCCGCGGGGTCGGGCTCGGAGGTGTGGCGGCGGCAGTGCGGCTGCGTGCGCACCAGCGACAAGCTGCGCCGCATCATCGAGCAGTTCCCCTGCGCGCCGCCACCCTCCCCCGCTGATAAGGGCGCCTCGCATTTCGTAAATCATTCATTCAGCTTAATCTACTAATTTCACTGTTCAGGAGTATCCGTATACAGGGTTGCGAATATCTGTTCGCCAAAGACGTTGTAGGCCGCCAGTAACATCCTTCTGGTGTTGCTGGGGTCCAATGGAGAGATGATCTGTCTTGAATAAACCATTAGTTTTGATACATTACATATCTCCTCGTCGCACTGTCTCCCTTAGTGACCACTAATCGACTCAAATGACAGATATGTTAGGTTTAGAAATCCAAAACATAATCCAGGACTTAACAGGTATGAATGCACCCACGTGTTAACATTTCCTAAAGACGATCGTGATTAAAAGGGGAATTCGTCCGATATCCGCTGTAAAATGATTTCGTAATTCTATCTGGTGGTAGCAAGTCTAATAATAGATCAAATTCTAGCACAATACCGGAACTTGTATTTCGGCGTACTGTTCTGTACACCAAAACGCGTTCCCGACTTGCGAGCAGCGCGCCGATGACTCCGCCGAATGCGCCGCCATGGTCAAGGACAAGGAAATAGAGCCTGTAAGTTTTACTATAATCTACATCTGCCTTTTACAGTGACATGGCTTGATAAGACATTGCTAGGAAGACAGAAAGCAAGCAACACTTGAACACCGTTTTGTTTTACTATTTTTTTTTGTATAAAATGTTAGCGGTTTTTTTGTTGATTTATTAATTTTCACCACTCTATCTAAGCTTCAGTTTGTGCTAGGATTTGTTTTAAAACAGTCGAACGACGGGATTCGAAGTCTGGGTCGCGCGATCAGAAATCCGCACTCTTAACTATTAGGTTATTGGCGTTTTAATGCATCTAATAGTCCAAAAATCCTTGAGATTTATGTTATTTCAGTTCAATGGAAACTAATGCTATATAAGTTATCTATTAAAAGGAATTTAAAGTTTCGTTTATAACCTACAATTTGGTCTACTATCCTGTCCAAAGTTGGTTTCTTTTACCTGACAAGTGGAAAGTAGTCAAATTGTAATGTCGTGACGTAAGATAGGATCAGGAAGGATCGTGACGCGGCTTGCTCACCAGTTCCCAGAGGACGCGGCGGCTTTTAAAATACAACCTCATTTCGATATTATCTAATCTTTGTAATACTGGCATAAAACCTTGACCTCCGCTGTTCACATTCTTATACCAATGTCTTTAACCCGAAATACTCTAAAATTTTCATTGTTAAATAACCAAGGTCTTATTTACCCACGTACTGCTTGCTAACTTTCCATTTATTATGTATCATATAAAATGTGAATTCAAGTTTTTAAATATCGCTACACAAGTGTTTAAACAATTAGGATGTGATATTAGTTATCTCCAATACATAATTTATAATAATTTAAGATTTCATGAGACATTATTATAAAACGATAACGGTAATCGCTCGTACATTTTTTCGGTTTCAGCACCAACTAGTTAAGAGCTCAGCGAGTGCTCTTCTTCAGGGTGAGTGGGATTGGTTTCGTCAATGAGCGACGGGTCGCAACCGCGAGAGAATATTAATCTCACCCTGAAGAAGAGCACTCGCTGAGCTCGTAACTAGTTGGTGCCGACACCGGATGAATACGCGTGCGTTAGCCGTTTCATTTATTTTTTAATTCTAGTATATCGTATCCAGGTCGTGGATAAAACCACTTTTAATTTTGTTTTATTTAATGTTTATATTATTTTTGTTATGCAATTTGCTTCTTGTGTTGTAATAATTATAATTATTAAAACGGATACCGGATATAAAGGCGGATAGACAAAGGCTTCCTTAATAATCTGATTAAATATAATTTGTTACATTTATAATAATTTAATATAACGATTGTAAACGAAATTAGACCTTGTAGAATGACGCTAACTCGCCGTGTAACGTCTAATGCTCAATTAACTTTGAGATAACATCTCTGTGGGTCAAAGCCAAGTATTCTGTTTTCATGTTCCGCGGCTAAACATCTTATTCTGACTACATTAAAATGTAACTGCAATATATTGAAGAGCCAATAGCCTAGTGGTTAAGGTTACGGATTTTGAAACACGTGGTCACGAGTTCGAATCCCCCCATTCGACTATTGACGTACTATTCTAGTACAAGTTTAGAGCTTAGTTGGAGTGGTAAAAGACATATTAGTAAATTAATAAAAAGCTGCTAATATTTAAAAAAAATAATAATACATTATCACATACTTTCATTGAATATTTGTATATTTTTTCTAATAAGTAACACAAAGAATGTAACTATAAAGTTTTCTGGCTCGGTAGGTGAAGTTGTCAATGTCCATGGCCAATGTACCACAAGATCCTAGTCGAAAAGTAGCTACCGTTTTGTTACATTTTTTGTCTCATTTTATATGACTAAATAGGTTTCACACAACAATTGTAAACAACGTCGCGAGTAATTGTCGGGTGCAGGGGACGAAAGAATATAACGATATGCAGTAGAAGCAGTAATGAATGATCAAACGTACCCATGTGCAGGAAAGCTCGCGGCCGTTCGGTGTGGTGACCGACATAGTGCAGTTGCTGCAGCTGTCCGTGACCGCGACAGCGCTCGCCCTCTACTACCTCATCTACTGCTACATGCAGCTCATCTACTACACGCTTCGCTCTGCTCTCTACTTTCATAATGCTGACGGGTAAGGACAAGGAAGGTGGACACCAATGATTAAGCTTTGTATGTTATGTGGACATTGCTATGTACCGTACTATGCGAGTAGCAAGAAATTAATCTTTGGTAATAGTCTATTAATGTTAAAAAATATTTACACCATGTCATCATCATCAGACCTTGTCTACCCACTGTTGTACTTAGGCTTTTCCCAGTGCTTTTCATAGTATGCGGTCTTTCCGCATCCAACGACTTCCTGCCGTCCCCACTAAGACACCGGGTCATGTGTTCGTTATTTACTTATATATAATATTTGTATTGTTTCTTTTTTAATTTGTTGATATTTTAAAGTCATTTGTCATCTGTTTCATTTGTGTGTGGACAAAGGCCGATGAAGATAACGATCGGCGTGGTGACGCTGACTTCGCTCGTCGTCGGGTTCAACCTGCTGGTGCGACTCGAGCGGCTCTTCTTCATCTTCAACTGACACATTGTACACACGAGATAAATTAAATGTCCGTGATGTTTTATTGTTATATTGAAAATAAAACAAAATCCTCTGATTGTTGTCACAATGTTAACGTTTGTTTTTTTTTGCTTCACTACTCATTGAGCATATTCCAAAAAGTTTTAATTTAAGTACTCCGAAGCCTAAAGAAATTAATTAAATATTTAATAAGGTCACATTTATTTTTGTTTTATAAACTCATATCTATGGAAATATATCCAATTAAATGTATACAGATAAAAAAGAATGTAAAACACCTCATAGCTTCACGTACTAACAATAAAACTAATGTAAAACTAACAAATTAAAGGCTTTCACAATTTTTTTTATTCAGCCGTTGTGTTAAAGTAGCGATCTTTTAGTGCGGCGTTAAAGCCTCTTTCGACCATTGATAGTAGCGGCGTCGAGGGAGCAACGAAGGCTGTGTTCACGACTATTACACTGTCGACCGTCGAAGGCGTAGCGCGTTTATTGGCTACTCTCACATAAAATAATATGAAATAGACGGGATCGTATCCCAGCTTAAATAAAAGTGTATTTTAAAATATTAAACGGTCTTTTCCACTTTAGTGTAGTGAATTAAATGACAGTCGCCGGAAAAGTGTCGACCAGTGGTTAGTGAAAAATGGTGCTAAATACGAGGTAAGTGGAGTGTGGAAACATCGCTCGTCTAATAGACAATAAACTAACCAGTGCACATTTTGTTTTACATTTTTATTTATAAAAAAAAATGCACATTGTTTGTGATCAAATACAATATATTCATTTCCTGAATAACTTCAATAAAATAATTTTTAGTTATTTCCCTGTTTATAAATATTTGGAACAGTGTTACATACATACAAACAATTTCGGATCAAATCAAAATAGGTGAAGTTCCATATTCAAATATATATATAAGGAAACAATTATTGCTTTATGACAATTAAGTATTCAGAATATTAAAAAAAACGTGTATTAAATTCTTATGGGTTAGTCGTAAAAGTTCATATACGTTACTTAACGGTGTTAGACGTTCAGATATTTTTATTAAGTTACTCGCTGACCCCGCGAACTTTATTTCGCCTTAAAGGCAATATATAGACAGATTTTTGAATTTATTAGTAAATACAAAAAAAAACATTTCCTCCTCGGAAAAAAAAAACGTTTGTATGAGAAATGGAGAAAGGACTATTTTTAAGGCTTTCAATTTTTCTCACCTTTTAAACCTTCCCTAGACCTCAACGAACATAAGCCGTTCTGAAGTTTTAGCAAGACTAACGAACAGCAATTCATTTATATATATATAGATTTAATAATAATTTTGTAGTTTAATTATAAAGTAAAATTGTATTAAAACTTTAATTTTGTTTAATCACTAATGTTCACTGCAGCTTTATTCTTACAAAGTATCAATTATTAAATTCAAATCGTCTGTACTAGTTCTCCGACCCCGCCACGCTTCGCTAGAATAAACGCAATCAATTGTTATTGACCACTTTACAAATAAAATTTTAGATTCGAACATCGAACCTTCTTTGTTATGGTGCTTTGGATTATCTTCGCCGGTCTACTTGTATGTACTGACATATCAATAATGTGACCTTGATAAAAGAAATAGGTTTTAAATAAAAATTCAATTGTTTCTAAGAGGTATTTATTTCTTTTTTAAACTGGACTAAACTATTTAGAAGGCTGAATGTTTATTGTTGGTTTCCTAAGTATAGTTTAGGCGCGAAAATCAAATCTGAATAAACTTCAATTTGTATATATCGATTTTAATTCGATGAATAAGGAGGACTTATAAATGTAAATAATAAAAAAAAAATATCTTGTATAGCTAATTATTTTTTAATAATGACAAAAAAATCATGAGTCACATTCAAACGGAAAAAATTAAAGGTTAGTTTTTGCAAAAGCCATTTTTTCATGAAATCTAAACTAACGCTTGGCCACGATCCCACCTGACGCCAACTGACTTGTATAACTCCTACAATTTATGCGATATCTCCCTAATAAATGCGGACAAGTCTGAATCCATTACTAGAATTATTTTAATAATATAACAAGTGTCCACTACTTCTAGTGGTTTATTAGATACTGATTGGTTTGTTGCTGTATTCAATTTTAATGAATCATTCATTAGTGTAAACATCACGGCGTCCGTCATATCTATCGATCTTACCAAAATAGACAACGATAACTCTGTATTAATCTTGTATATTTTAAAGGCAATTATGGACACGTGTTAATTGCTATTAGTTTTCGAGTGGGAGTTTTTGTAGTTGCACTTCTTTACGCAAAGAATTTTTTTCTCTGCATTAGGTAGAGTAAATTCAGGTATAACACGCCTCTGCACCTGTAGCTTGCTTAGACTTACTTCTTACAAGGTATACTGCGCATTTAGCTGCTTCACTTTGTTCTGATTTTTTTTATATATGAAAATATACATAAATACATATGTTACTAAATGTGATGAAGGAATCAAAATTTCTAGCTCGTGCAAAGGAACGTATTTTTAACAGGTTCCAAAAAATATGGCAGGTGTCAACTCAGTAACAATATCTCTTTATAGTCTTCATAGCATTAATTAATATTATTTGGACAAGGCACTCGTGTGTAACAAACTTTATCAAGTGACCAAATCAATTGACAAAGGATTGCCATGATCTTCTTAATCTGTGTGAACGACGCGAATTTCTGGACGTGACCACGTCGTGGTAAATTTGTTGATTTACAGATACGTGATTTTTTGTTTCAACTTTAATTCCATACCTTAACTTTTATGGTCGGTAACATTTCTTAAAACCATTTTTGGAAGTGTTCACAATATGCTATAGCGCCATCTCGCGACTTTTAAGTTTGTCTTTTATCCTTTAACGACATCAAAATTTTTAAAGACATTTTCTAGATGGCGTTGTAAGTTAGAGCCCATGTGAAAATGTTTTTTTTCACTTTCTTAAACAAATCTAAATATATGTACCGTTTACGATACACAAGATAAGTTTGTTTATGAAATTGCTCATTCTAAAAAATAAGATAAATAAAATTGATAAACAAATATTGCGTCAGTGTACGTAATTATTAAAATGAACATCCTGGTTAGTTCCGTGTATTAGGAAGTAGCATTAAGGCCGAAGCCGGAGGGAACGAAGCAGAAGACGCGCCGGATACTGCGAGGCCGCACAATGAACACACGATAAATGCTTTTTGACTCACTCTATTATTGTTTTATCATATCAATATATAGTCTAAATAAAAAAATAACACGCTTCTTTAGGGCATCACTTTGTACGTTACGTACGTAAAAAAATCAGTTCCATATTTTTTTTTACAATATGACGATGGACACTTGATGCTTTGCGATGGATATATGAATGATATTTCTTGTCAGGCCATATTAATTTTATTCGGCAAGTGAGTCTTATATCAATAATGTCTGCTAAAAATCTGTGTTGCAGAGTAAATTAAAATCATATTTTTGTAAAAGTGTATTAATAAATTTACAAAATATACGCTAAAAACTATTGTCATTAAACTTGTAAACTAAATTTTCAAGTTGTCACGGGAAGAATTTTCTTAATTTATTGTCATCTACAAAAAAAACAAAGTGTCATTTGTTCAGTCATCTGTTATACTCCAATTACCAATAAAATGCCGTTTGACGGAATAGACTAATTATGCAGCAATCTTTGCGGCGGAACGATAAACAAAAACGTGATAAGCATAACATTCCGAAACGCCGATGCAGCCAGTTCCCACGGGACCTCGCTTCACTGTTCAAGTCCCAATAACTAGAGGGGATACTTCATAGACATTCCCACAGCAGCCTCCAATCTCCACTCATCTTTTAGTTTCTGTTCTGTAATGAGTGATATTAGTTGAACTTACTTTTTGACATGACTAGGTCTCAGTCAATCACGCCCGTCCAATGTAGTTTAGACGACTTCACACCTTCGAAATTTCTTCACAATGTGATGCAAAGGTAAAAATTATTGGCATATAATTATGATATAAATCTAAACATAATTTGATTACTGATCTAATATTAAGTATCGTATCGATGTGAAGAAGTTTTTTTTGAGAATCATTTAAAAATTCTCTTAACGCTTCTGATAAAATGGGACAAGACAAAATACACTTACACTACTTTTCACAGAACGTCTTTGTCCAAAAGCCCACATACTTTACGCGGTTGTTTTGCACCGAAATGCCGACAGGTAGACAAAATAAATGTATCAAGACACAACTTTTTTAAGTGTCGAACAAAGACGGTGAGGCGCAAAGCTGCGTCCGCTGGCAGTGCGTCTCGGCGTCGCTCCTCTTAATCTACGTAGAACAAAAGACTTAAACGGGCGCACGCTACAATGTCACCGTTAGATATTTTATTGTTAGTTTTTTACGGTACAATTTTTAGGCGAATTTTACTTCATTATATTGTGAATATTGAATGTAAATTAACCTTGTTAGTGGTATACATTTGGTGGATGGATTATTACTTACATCTCCCAAACAGCCTGAACTAATCTCGATTTAGTTTGTTACACGTGTAAAGCATAGTCTAGGAGTTCTGTGAGTTCAATTTCGCGCAGTCGAAGTTAAGCAAACGCTAGTGTTTAAAGTTGTCAATCTTTACCACAATAGACTCTCATTTTGGTCTTGTGTCATGTGTAATTATATAAGAGGGTGGTGCAATTTATTATATACAATAAAAGCTTGTATGTATCTTTTGCCACGTGTTCCCTTATTAAGACTGTCTTTCATATATAAACACGATCTAATTAGGTCCCTGAGTCGAAATCATTTTAATATATATAGGTATATGTTAACTCAGAAATCATGTCGAATGTTATTCAAATTACTAAACTATTACATTTTTCTTAAACAAATGTAGTCGAGAGAAGTGTCGCTACAGTTTGCTCAGTCGCGCTCTGTTTCCCGCGGTATCATTCAATGTCATCAAAAAAATCCACTTGCTATAGAAACTTTTTTCTTCCTCTTTCTAACGCATCCTCCTTTGAATTTATATAAAATTTTAATTCAGATGTGCCTCATTCTAAGTTAAGATTCTTCATCAGGTCTTATTACGTTAAGTAAGCCCACTGACGTTCGTTGTAATAAGTATTATTTAAATACTTCATTATATTTTTTTAATACAACATTATTTAATAGTATGTTATTAATGGAATTTTATTATCTGTGGTACAATTTTATTCTTTTCTTGTTTACTTTTTGATATATTTTTAAGGTCACAATTAAAAAGACATGATGTAATAAACAGTTTATTGTTTAATTACAATTTCTTTTTAATCTATTCTTATTTCAAAATCGTTCAAAGTCGGTTACGAATTGAAAACGACATGATATCAGTCAGTGATTCGCAGATCGATGAGTAACGGATTAATTTATTCCGTACTCGATCACGACTAAAATTAATCATACACATAAGGATTTGTGATCATCGGCTAGGTGTTTCTGTAAATTTTGAATGTGAATTACGTCCTAGAAATTATTATGTTTTTTTATAATCAAGTTGCTGTAAAAATTCGTATGTAAAATAACTTTAGTAAATTATGTAATAATGAAAATTCTTTCTATAGATTGTTTTGTGTTAGTTTACGTGTGGAATTTGAATCTTAAGACACAAAAGACGGCAGAATATGAAAAAAAATGGAATAAAAATGACAATTTCTAAATACAACATAACTCGACCGTTGGTGTCTATTCTTTTTTTTTAAGAGGGTTAATACTTTTCTACAATTGTTACAAGCGTATCTTTGTACCAATGATTAGTTCGATAACCTCTCGCTCTGTAACGATTTGGTAATCAAATTACGTTTACAGTATTATCCGTGTAAAGGACACGAAGGCTTCGGTCGAGCGAGTGCGGCACAAGTTCATTGACTTCGTAATAAAATGGGAAAATTGGATTAAAGCTTGATGTATCTAAATTATACGGTTCAAAGTATCGATGGAAATTTACTCTGTTCAATAATTTTTATTACAATTGTGTTTTTTTTTATTATTTTTATTTAAAATTATCAGTTTTGTAAAATTTTAGTTGTGACTTAATTTATATATTTTATTTCCATATTTCCTGTGTTTGTATATAAGGAAATAAATCGTTTTATTATAATGTTTAGAGGCGCCAATAGCCTGATGGTTATTAATAAAAACGGCTTAACTCACGAACGACTTTTTATTAGTAGTTTAGTGAAATGTCTCACGAAAGTTTTAATTGCCTAATGGTTGAGGGTAAGGACTACCTATCTAGCTATCGTGGGTTCGTATCCCGCCTTTCGACTACTGTCGTTGACAATATCCTAACACGAGCTCATGCTTACCTGGAATGCCCACAAGAAATATTAGTAAAGTAACAAAAATCTGCTAATATTTTTATCAAAAAAAATGTATACAAGCAAACTTTGTAAATTCTCGACGGAGGCATTGTGGTGCCCACAATTTTCAATACGTATTTGGTTGATTAAGTTCCCTTCAAGACATGTAGACCTCTCATTACAGACACATTACTGGCATATAACATAATCAATTATTTTTTTTTAAATCAATTCAATGTTTGTTTATGTGAGCCTTCTTCTACATGATTGGATATTATAAGGCAATGTATTTTCAACTTCGGCATGTATTTTACTTTTAATTTCATTTGTATCCAAGTTTATAATGTTTTTCAATTTGATATCATTTATTAAATAACATGGTAGTATTCAAATCAAATTGTACTCTTGTATCATTACTGAAGCTATAAATGTAGGCTACATTTATAGCCTGAGTAATGATACAAAATTGAATTACCTTATATTAGCTACTGGGAATTATTGAATATAATTCATTGATTCGATGTTCCATTGTAATTGATAAGTTAGGATACTGTTGCTCCAGCTCAATCCTCCGCCCTGTTATTACAACGCGTATTTTGAACTTTGAAGCTCTGATTTTGATTGAATACGTTCAATAGTGACGTCACCATACGAGCGTTGTGTTTAGAACCTTATTGTATACGTTAGGATTTCATTTTTTGTATTCTTTTTTAATTCAAGGATATGTTTCTTTTCGCGCAGTAAATGAGGTATTGTCAAGTAGGTAGTTTAAAAATGCAATGCATTTAATATTATAATAATTTTGTTTCAGATTAATTGTAACTTGCTGCGTGCTTCTTTGTATGAAAGTGAGTGTCTTTTATTTACATATTATGTAAATTTAATAATCGTTCAGCGCCAGTAGCTTAATGATTAATAATACAGATTTCCCATCATTAGCTCGAAGGAACGAATCCCATCAAACAAAACAAAATATCGTGATCCAAATTAATTTATAATTAATTTCCGTTGTCACTTCTTTCTATATTACCAGTCACACAAACCATGTCTTAGTTGAATCCTTAGCCAGAAATTGTAAGTGTATTTATGTTTATTTTGCTCTTGCAACAGCAAATCAACACATCGCCATATACAGAAGGGTCGTCGGAATCATCTGAGGCGTCAACTGAGGCGCATCTCGTGTCTGCGTCCGCGGAACTGCATGAGGGGTCAGGAGATGATCCACCGGGGACAGCTGTGACGTCATCAATAAAGGTATAGCCAGTTATGAGTCAAATACATATCTTAGCTGCTCCCCGCGTCACCTGTTCCCTGCATCCCTCTACGTTCAGTAACATCGTCCTGCGCAGCGGCTCATAGACTAGTTCTTATTTTTAAAAAAGAATACAGTAATTTTTGTCTATGGATTGTTTTAGTAGCATGTAATTTGGAGTGTAAAGAAGGTATGTTAGGTTGTAAAAGTGTGTCTGTTGTTTTCAGAACGAGACCAGGGATGCTCTTAAATCAGACGGCAGTGAACAAGACCCGGTATGTTTTTGAACTCATTTATATGATATTTTAATAACATATTAAACAAAAAATACTGTACAAATAGATCAGTTAGAATAATAGCCTATCCCTTATTTTTATGATTGAAAACATAACAAAATTGTTAGACACTATGGTACGAACATTGATTGCTCAACTCGTTCGCGGGCAGTGGTCCAAAGAGAGGCCGCCGAGGGCTACTGCGGTTTGTGCAATCTCATACAATAACACTATACACGCGGACTGTGAAGGACTGGCGATCTAATAATAGTACCTCACACGTGCCCATTCTAAAATAACTCAAAAAAAAAATCAAAACTTAAAATCGAAATATCTTCCTTCAGCGACAATTAACTAACGACTATAGTTCATGAGAATGCACGTCCGACGTACAAACACTGTGATAGCATCTGACCTGTCGAGTGCTAACTACGCAGTCGTATCTAGCTGTGCTCTGACTCACATTGCTGCTAACCATGAACATTATCTGCCCCACATAGACCTGCGCTCGCGCACCGCCGTCCTTCCCATGAAATTGTCATTACCTCTACTTTTCAATTAAACTTACAATTCCTTGAATTATCTCACTCGACAAAACTCACAAGTATCTACGTATGTGTTTAGATTTTTATGTTTATTATTTGCAGTATTTATACTGCTTAGATTTTCATTTATTTAGCTTTATTCATATAAACGTTTTTACTCAAAAAATCTTTTTTTTTTAATTTTCTTAATAAAGTATAAAGCCAAACAAACAAATCGTATTCGAATTCTTTTATTGCATATAAATAGGCCGAGTTAATTTATCTATTTAAAAGCATTTTAAAATAAACATGAAATTTTCCATTGATGTGAACAAATATCCATTAGCACATTTTGCATTGTATAGAGCCACCGCGTAGACAGTAGTCGTCGAACAATAAATTGTTGGCCCGATTCGCTAATGCGTACCGCAGCTGAGGCGACTGAGGCGGATAACGTCGACCGAGGCGGCAGAGGCGGCTGAGGCAGCTGACGCGGCGTGCAACCCGACCGGCATACTTACTGATTACCCATTACTTTTTGTGCAAAACCACGAAGGGGTCGTGACTGTGAAATGGTGCATTACTCTCGATAATTCGACAATTTGTTTAGAATACTTTTTCTTTGGATAATAGATGCAATTGTCGTCGGCAGCAGCACTCGCGGGGGAAATTTTATTTCGTTTTACGTATTTATGTAACGGTTTTACTTTCGAAATCATTTTGGGTCAATGTTGTGACACTAATTTGAGCAAAACGTTTGTGAGTGATGGTTTGTGGGTTTAGGGTCGGGCGGCGGATGGACGTTGTTAGGTTGGCAGATGACAATCTTGAGTACGGAGCATTGTTTGGAAGCGACGTTTCGAATGTCGATGATTTTACAACTTCAACTCCCTCGAAGAAAGAAATACTAAACAGATAGGTCAATATATCTGCTATTCCGCTAGTTCATAACAGCTTCAATGTGAATGATTTACAAATATATTCTACCCCAAGTGACCTGACAATGAAATTAGACCATGTAAAGTTTTGTCACAAATTCGCAATTCAAAGTATTAATCAAAGCATTGTTTTCAATGTAAACCAGGTGGTGTTTGTATCGGAGAAGAATAGCTACATTCCCGTGAGCATCAAGCCGCGGTCGCCGGCGAGCGAAGTTGCATGGCGCGAGCCGCCCGCCTGGGAGCGCGAGTATCGCCGCCAGCGCACGAACGGCAGCCGAGTGCAGTGTAAGTTTTATATCTAGATGACATTTACAAGCGTTAAAACGTAGTGTAGTGTTAATAAGAACACGTCGTCGTAGGAGACGCAATACAATTCAAAAATCAAGGAATACTAAAACCACCTGCGAAAAAAGGACGGAAAAAATCAGATACGAAAAATCTACGCGGTCGAGTGACACAAATAATATAATGAAATGTTACGTACATCGATGTACACGTGAGTTAAGCAGTTATTATAAGTAGTACAGTGTAATGTCTCATGAAAGTTTTAATAATTTGAAATGTAAAGGAACATATAAGATATGTACTGTTATTTAAAAAAAGCAAGGTCGCTGAACTCGCCAACGCTTCAGCTGTTCGGCCATTTTCTTGATAAATTCATTAAGTTTGTTATTTTGACATTATATAAGGAAAAACGAAGACAATATTATAAGAGACAAATAAGAAGAAGTAGAAGACACAACCGACCTAGCGGTCGTGAGTGACATACCATTATTGTCGTGAACCATATCCTAACACAAGTTTTTCAAGCTTACCTTGGGTAGTACTAGTAAATTAACAAAAATCTACAACATTTTAACAAAAAAAATCATATCAGCCAGCGTCGCTCACTGCTGGGCGTAGTCCTGTCCCACAGATCGCCACTATGATCAATCCTCGGCCATTTATGTTTCGTTACATCGCCTACCTTTATTGAGCATTAACATCAATGAAACAAAAGTCGGTAGGATAACTATAAGGCAGCACTGTATTGAAAATTATTGCTAGTTGTAGGTATATCTTAACTCATCGAATTTCACTGGCAGTAATTATATAGCATGTGATTATATTATAAAACAAATAATAAGTTTTTAATTTATTATTTAAAACGTAATTCTTCTTTTGTATAATGTTACGTCCTGATTAACGCGTGTCTCCAGTGTTGACAAAACGGAAAAGATTTTATCAACGTATGCCTCTGCCCCGTTACTTGCACAACAGGATGTAATGGATAAAGTTACTCCAAAACTATTGGATTTGATAATACAAGTAAATTGTATTAGAATTCTTATGGCATTAACATAAATACATATCATTTTTTTCATTCATTCGAGCATTGGTTCCTTTACTATGATAACTTGTTCTAAATGAAGCAATAACTTCTCTTTTGTTTACATTCAAATAAAAGTAGACTAAAAAAACAAACACCAAAAACAGGATTTTTTTAATGTGTGGGTGTAGGTGAGTGTATCTACTTGTGTGTGTAGGTGTATGTAATTAAATATGGAATTTAAACAAAACAATAATTACACGCTTAATTTAAAATACATGTTACCTCAATCGAAGCAAATGTATAAAAATATAATTGTTTCAGTTCTTTCAAAGGGAATGAAAGAGATGACCATATGATTTTGTTTCGAATTTTCGGTAGTGAAAACTAACAGATTGAAAGGTACCTTTCTTCGACAGATATCGAGGCGGAATGTCAGGACGACTTCATGAAGATCAAAGTAGGTTTCAACGGATCATTCAGCGGACTCGTTTACTCTGCAGGTAATTTTTTTTAAACCACATAACTAAGTTAGTATGCAGTTTTTACAAAAAAAAAAAATGTTTAGTGCAATTTGCCTTTATAATTCTATTTAATTATTACTATACCACTAACGGATACTTTAAGTATGTTACATGTCTCTGAGTGGGACAAAAATCTGTACTTAAGTATGTACAAATAACTTAATAACATGTTATGAAAAAGACGTTATTTTAAAACTACAATTAAACATACGGTACAGAGATGTTCAACTTCCAAGAGTCAGTCATTGTTCAGAACAAACAACAAAGCAATCTATTGTAATAAATTAGAAAAGAGCGGGTGCAAAAGGTTACATTATAATTGCTGCACTGCCACGCCCCCTTCCGTTAACGGCGTGAATTAGCACTACAGTACTCTGCAACAGTTAGGAAGATTGACGCGGTGTTAACGCGTTCGGGAACTGGGTAAATTACTTAATAATGTATATTCAACATTGTAGCATTTCCAAATGTTTGATAGAATACTCTCGTAAAAATTTAAAGTGTTTATGAACTTAGTTGGCACATTATACAGATGAATACAACTGTTTCAGACGTGTTGAAATAAACAATTAAATTTAGATATTAAAAGCGAAGTGGTTTAGGTCCCCAAATATAAACAAGATATTATTGGACGGGCAAACCCAAGAAGCGATGCGAAGTCATAGAATAAGGATTCCAAATTCTTTTGTGGTTCGCCGCCGAAGCGAACAGTAGCGGCGTACATTGAATACAATACAACACTTATTTATAGTCAAAACTGTCGTCGCCATAGCGTCCCGCCCGGCTGCCTGAGGAGATTTCACATTAGAGATATCCAGCTTTCAATAATGTATAGCAAAAAGATTTTAAAACTACTAGTATTGTACGTCTTCTGAGGTCCTGGTGCATTCGGAAGTTCTGAACATTTAGGTGCAATAATTAAGCCAATTGGAAAGCGTTTACTGTGACTTCTCATTTTCTTCATTACCCATTATCCTCTTCTTAAAACATTTTCTGAACTTATCAGGTTTTTTTTCTTAAATTTGGATTTATATACGTAAGTCAAATTCAAATGTTTCTTCGTAAAATTACTGTGTTTTATTTGCTATTGTCCCCATTTTAAAATCGAATCCATAAAATAAGCCAATGTAAAATGTCCTTTACAGTTAAAGTCAGCTAACTCCTTTTGCGGTTCACGAGATCAGAGGCATAGCAGCGCCCTAAGATTTTTAAAAAGTAAAAAAAGGGCTCGGTATAACGGTGCTCCCGTCCGCAAGGTCAGTTGGCAGACGATTTGCTTTTATTTTGTTCCCGTTCAACTTTCAATTAATTTCTATTCAAGCCGCGGTAGGTTAGAGACGAGATAACTTTTGAATTTAAAGAACAGACACAAAATAAGAATTAGTTTAATCAAACTGTTTCTTTGTTATGAACAATAATATTTAATCTAGTCATAGCGATCAAGTGAGTGATGGTCACTTAAAACTAAATCAATATATCCTTTGCTTATTTACCTTAAACAAAATAAAAATATTTTTCAAAGAAACAACCAGTTCCAAATTTAAATTCTCAAATTGTTATTGATTTTGGACTTAATAAAAACATTCCATTATTGATTGATCGTAGGTAGGCAAACTAATTAAATCGATAACCCTTCGATTCGAAACAAATGTCAAAAGCCAGTCTTTAATGTGAAGCTAAATTAACATAAGACGACCGAATGTGACGTCGGTAAGATATGTCCCGGTCGATAGTACTTGATTGACGTAACTTGTGATTTCATAATCTGTGCAGCGATGCGTATGACCGATTGACGAGAATCTGTTATTAGAGAAAGCACAATTTGTATGAGCTGTTCCAGTACTACATTGAGATGTTCTAAAGAAATGAGCACCTCGCTGCTTACTTTGAAAGCTTAGCTTAGCTAAGATGAATTTAGAATTATAATGTTTGCTATTTTAACGTTTGTTTTCAACCTTTAAGTATTCATTAAGATTTAAGTTTGAACAACAATATATCTTTCATAAGCCCAAAACTATATTACATTATAATGTTTCCTGCGCCAAAGGAACGTGAAAACATCAACTTCTACGAGGACATTATCTCACTTTAATTTGATCCTATGAAAATTAGAAACACCGACGCCTCCAACTTGGTCGAGGACGACAAAAAAAATCCTAGACGTATCGTGTAATTTGACAGCAACGACGGTAATGATCGCAGTTTTTCGGTCCCAAAAGCACCAATGTCGATGAGTAAAAAACTCGTTAGCGTCATTATACCTAATAAATGAGAGTATATGGTCAGAGACCATAATGGCATGGTCATTAGCGTAATGCTCGAGGATCGCCTCGGGTGATGCGCCATTGTGTCGCCAGGGTGCGTTCCTTCTACTATATTTACATATTTTTATAGTTGATAATTAGAGCTCAATAAGGGAATTAAGCTTGTCTCTTGTCATGTCTCTATACTTTCATATTAACATTCGATTCGAGTATCCGGATTATATAGTCATATAGAATGCATTATGTATTCTCCTTATATCGATTGTTATGTACCAACGTCTTAATTATAGCAAATAATACATTGTTATCTATTCAGTAATGTGAAAATAAAAACAAGAAACAACAGCTAAGCTTATCATTTTCTTTAGATTGATAAACCTGCGTGTGCATAAAAAATAAGCAATTATCATAATCTGTCGGCAACATCAAATATAGATATCACGTTTAAAAAAAAAACCGCAATCAACTTTTTCAAATAGCCACGTGCTGTGCGACGGTCACCCTTTGTGATCAACTCTACGGCTTGTTTAAAATTAATAATGCAACAGAAAAGGCCACTTTCCCGATCACAGTTAGACATCTATGTCGGTCTTTTGTTGAATGGAATCGATCTTGATATCGATTACACATCGATAATGGACACCGTCGTAACGAATGCGATTCATTTTCTAATGTGAAAAGGTCATTGGGTACAAACATTAACATTATTTAATCGATTCTAAAATTCAAACTGATTTTGTGACATGATTTTCATATTCAATTTTTTTAATATATCTGAGTAGTAAAACTTTTTATGCTCCTTCATACAAAATCGACATCTCTTTATTGTCGAGATTTCAAACCGTTTATGTCAATACGACCATTTCCAATCCAACAATTGAAAACAACAAAGTACTGGCAGAACAAACATTCTTAAAAAAAACTTTTCAAACGGAATAAGTTGATTGGTAAAACAAATACGAGCATTGAAATATTATACAGAACAATGTATAGATAAGGCGGTTCAATTAATATTGGACAATAATTAACGATGTCACAAGCCATATCTGTGGATGCGTAAGGGTATGAATAATGACCGACCTTCCATTTTATCGGGAGCTCAAGATCTGTGGTTAAGTCACGTACAGTGCAGCCATCGGTTTTGTATACTAGCGATAAATACAAAATCTAAAGATAAATATAAAATAAAAAATCATTCGTATAACTTAATAGTTAAGTACTCTAAGTCAGATTTCCGAACAAATTATTTATACTAAAAGAAATTAAATATCTCTCTATTAGAAATCATGTTAATTAGGATCAAATCAAGAATAATCCACACAAGATACTCTCTATTACACTACCAGAAAATTATAAACTTAGATTAAAACAATTTTTTTTTAATTAAAATTAGTATCCTAAGTTATAGAGAGACACAAGTTTACCAGCCAGTTGCAAACTTTTATTTTATAAGAGAAGGGGATGTTGTTCAAAAAGATGATCACCGATGCCCATGGGCATCTGTAATACTAGAGAAATTGACGTATTACCAGCCTAACGAGGTTCGCCCACTTCTTAAAAGACTCCAAGTCGTATTGGTTTAAAAATATCACCGAAAATTTGTTAACTTAATTATTTCAATCCATACTTGAATCCAGATTCGTGTAAGCGAATTAAACGAAACACTGAAGATTAAAGTATGTATGTATGTATGTATGAGTGAGAAACAATTACGTTGTATACCACAAACAAGCTCAGAGGCACTGATGGCGGGCGTGTGCAGCGCGTGGTGCGTGCTACCGCGCGCCTGATTATAGATCACAAGCGTCTGCGAGCCTCGCATTTCATATACATTAATATACAAGTAAGTGCTACACGGAACATTGTATGAGTAATTTGATTTCCCCATATAAAACCTACCCAATACTATCAGGTATAAAAATAAATTATAATATGTAACCATTATATACATAAGTCCAAGTAGACGGACAACTAAGTGCGGACTGCCTTAAGCTGTTGGATGCGGAAGGAGAACCGCACACCATGGAAGCCATTAGGAAAGATCTATGTCCAGCAGTGGGCAGACAAAGGCTTATAATGATGATGATGATGATGAAATCCAGTATTCTCTAGTATTTTTTCTAATCAAACTAAATACGTCGACTATTGAAATTATGTGATTAAGAATTTACAATGATGTCACCGTCTAAAGTTTTTGTACAAGATTTTATCAAGCATTTAGATTTGAGACTAAGCCCCATTAATTCGTAATTACGGATTCCGTTCATTCAATGACATCATACTTAAAAAGGTCTTTGAAGAGAAATACCTAATGTAATGTACCGTGTAGGAATAGAATCGAAGTAGCACCGGCGAGCTGCAGTCAGATTAATATGTCCCAGCAACCCCGCGTCTCGAGTAACCACCGGTTGTGCGACATTATAATGCGCCCGATAAACATCTAGTGCGGACACAGGACATCGGGCTTGATCGATGCCAAATGACCACTTCGACACGCGTAAAGACCACTTACGCGCTTTGATATCTCGCTGCATGGAATTTAACTTATGATTTGAACTTGCAATCTGATATCTAGTTTAATTTGATTTTAATCGAATAAATTATAAGTTCACATTTCGATTTTAATATAGCTAATATAAGTATTTACGATACCGTTTTGTATTTAACGGTCAAGTGTGTTGAAATAAGCGATTGTTCTATAGTGTTGAAATGAATTTTTATTTTGCATAGTTAGTAACTACTCCTAAACTACGCTACTCCGATGATGTACTACCCAATGATCAACTCACCTAACTACTACTACACTACTTTTAGTACGTAGCAGACTTAATACATATGATCAATATCGGAAATTTTGTCTTTGTACTTTGAACCCCTAAATACGACTCAAATAGCTCTCCTGACGGTGAAAGGCTAATTCAATTTTTCTTTATAAAATGCGGGTGAGAAAAAGATGTGTTGAGAAGTAACGAATTTTATTAGGTAATGGAACTTCTACAAACTGGAATTTCTACAAAATCATCACAATACAGTATAATTTATATACCAGAGTTAAAGATTTATAATTCCGCCATCTATGGAATAAACGTGGTACCATAACCAAACGTCATACGGTAATTCTAATTAAAAGTAAATACAACGCCATCTGTGAGCAAATCATTGTAACTCATTGAAGTCAAATTAGTTTTATGAGAATTTTCTACAAAAATCATTTAGTCCCCACTAGATGGAAATATTATCAATTTTAGCTAAGTCTCCTAATTTCTCTGATTATTTGTATGTTTGGTAAAAATAAAGCGAATTTCAAATAAATTCGCAAACTGAACTTCTCTTTTTTATTAAAATAGTGAACATCAACTATACAATTTTAGGATCTCTTAATAGCTACCTAGCTATTATTATTCGGACTTCTACTGTTATTTTTAAGAACCAAACTAGGTACAGTAATTACTATCTCCTCATTTAGTTAATTTGACATTCTATTAACAATATAACGGAAGTCACGAACCACGATGATCGAGAGAGTAACAACTTAACAACTTGCAAGTAACTGCATCTTTCTAATAGGGTCACAATAAGATTGGAAGTCACTTCAATCTTTCTCACCTAGTAACAACAAAATGAATGTCACTGTACGTTAGCATAAATACATTGCTACATCTTAAAACATTATGCACGTAATTTTATGCAATATTGCATGCACATAAAACTTAAAGTTGCAAGTCCTAGTCACAAGCACAGTTTTCGCGGTTGTACAAAAGCGTCTCCGATCTGCGTACAATTTTAAACCGTTACTTTGACCCAGTGTTGTGGTGAGATCGAATCACCTCTCAGTACCCGACGCATTATCGTACAGTTCGAACGCGGCAATGTTCTTTGAAAGCTTTCTCTTGAACTTGGCTGTTCTGGGAGCTCTAATAGTAGCCCTAATATTTGACTATGTAACCAAGTACTTTAGCTACTGGTACATCCGCCATGTGCCCTACAAGATACCGATTCCTTTCTTCGGAAGTGATTATCACCGGATATTGAACTTTAGATCTACGTCAGAGGAAGTAAAGAACCTTTACTTTAAGTATCCCGATGCGAATTTCGTAGGTGTCATCAAGAGTCGAATACCTGAGTTGATTGTGAAAGACCCGGATGTCATCAAGAAAATGTTGTCGACGGATTTCGCGAATTTCCATTGCAGAGGCATCGGTCTCGACAAATCTCGGGATGTTTGCATAAGAAACAATCTATTCTACGCCGAAGGTGAAAAATGGACTCAACTACGTGAGGGATTGGAGTCTTTATTGAATGGCATGTATCGTGAACCTGATGTCAGTTTACACGTCTGTTTGTCAGGAACCAATGAAGTTGTGAATGTTCGAGAGCTGTTGTCAGAAATATTGGACGCCGTGTATAAGGATTGTCTCTTTGAAGGAAAGGACGACGGACTTCTAATACATGACTTGAGACAATCTATACAGCATTGCACCTATTCGGAGAAACTCAAGAGTTATTTGAAAGAAATATTTCCTTCAGTTTACACTTTGTTCGGATTAACTACCGTTCCGGGATTAACAACCATGAAAGCATATAAAAACTTGAGAGAATCGAACATGTTGACGCAAGTACAAAAAATAGGCCTCAGTGATTTACTGAATACAAAAAACAAGAAGACTACGAAATCGGAAAACATAACTGAATTAGAATTAGCATATTCAATAGTTAGTATCTTCGTAACTGAAGGATACATGCCGTGTCTCAATGTTATTACTTCCTTGTTGTTTGAAGTAGCAAAGAGTTCGCAAATCCAAGAAAAAATTAGACCACAAAATTCTGTTAACTCCGAATACTTAGATGCGTGTATTAAAGAAGCTTTACGTTTGTACTCTCCTTATTCAGTTTTAAACAGGAAATGTGTCAAGGCATATGAAATTCCAGACAGTAAAATGATATTGGACAAGAAAATCACTGTAACGGTACCCGTAGATGCAATCCATAAAGACTCGAAGCACTACAAGAGCCCTTGTGCTTTCAACCCGGACCGGTTCTTGGAAAGTGAAAATGAAATGAGGCATACATTTGCGTACTTACCTTTTGGTGCTGGACCTCGCAAATGTATTGGTAAGTTGCCAAATATTATAAGGTTGTCAGTTTCAAATTTCGTCTTAAAAAAAAATAGTTAATTCAACTCTAGATCGTAGCATTGTGTGATAAAATATCAAGGCTAAATTCCAAAGTATTTCATATACGATTAGGTACAACAAAATTATCTCTTCATTGAGTAAGAAATTTGGTTCAATTTAAATAGATCGTAAATAAATAAGTTACTTGTTTAGAAAATTATCTAGATTTTTCCTGTTATCTGTAAAGTCCGTCAATATTTCAACTGTTAAATCAAAGGGTACCGTAATCATTTGTTAAAATAGATAGTGTCAATAGAAATGTAAACAGCAGTGTGTCAATTTTAGCACCGACCAAACTAAAAATTAAACAAAGTTCAACAAAGGTCAGTCTCAAGTTATATAAATAAGTATTATACTGCTACATGGTATCTCTCGTCAACTATGATATCAATGCAAGATAAGATAGATTTTATAATCTGGTGTCATCGTTTCCTTCTTTTGCAGGTGAGCAGTTCGCTGTGCAGGTAATACGAAAAGTGACTAAAGCTATTCTTGAGAAATATAGAATCGAAACAACAGATAGAACTCCGTCGAAATTGACATTCTTCGATCATAACTTCATGAGAATTATGAAAGATGATCTATGGCTCAAATTCACAGATATAAAATGTTAAATCTTTAAACTGTTTTTCTACAAATTTATTACTCCATTTCGTTGAATATATTTTTATAAGTAGAATATGACAAATTCGACGCTATTTACATTAATAATCAGTTATAGGGTTGGTTTAAGTAAAAACAACTGGTATTCATGTAACAACGTTTGTGGTAAGAAGTTTCTGTGGAAGAAGGAAGACTTTTTTATTGAATTTTTAAAATCAGTATTTTAAGCAGATAATTCTAGGATTAGTATACTGTCTTTTAAGGTTATTGCGTACATTTTTTTCTTACATAAACATGCTACTAGCTGGTTATATTAAGTAAGCATTTTAACTATGTAAGTAAATTTTTAAAACGAAATTTGCTCAATTTAATGAGGTTCTTAGTTAAATTTATATCATTTTCATTTTTTAAATAAATCTGTTTATAGTTGAAAGTAAATGTTGTGTTATTTCCATCACCATCTACAAAGTATTTAAAATCAGCTTATTTAATGACTAGCTGTTATCCGAGGAAGCCTTATTAAGCCTTAACGTTTTTCCAGACTATAATCTACATGTATACTTAATCCCATCGATTTCTTTTTAACCGTTTTTTTTTTATGTTTATATCGTTATATATCTATTGTCAAACATTCATATATTCAACCAAACTTTCGTGTTTATTACATCAGTAAGAGTAAGAAGACTGACAAATATTTTCAACAGTGTTAAAGATAAATAAAATAAACAAAACTTGTGGGATAAAGGTGCTTAAAAATCGTCAATTTCGTTTCATCACCATCATCCTATCAGCCACACGTCGCCCACTGCTGAGCGTAGGCCTCCCCTAAAGATCTCCACGAAGATTGGTCCTCGGCCGCCCTCCTTCAGGATACTCCCGCAAACTTGACCAGATCATCGGTCCATCTTGTGTGAGGCCTACCCACGCTGCGTCGACCTGTCCGTGGTCGTCATTCCAGGACTCAGTGGTCCCATCGGCAGTCCGTTCTACGGGCAATATGGCCGATTTGATTTATGTGACGATAAATAATTTTGATATTAATTCCGTCGACTTTCGGAATATTTACAAATATTAAACACCACAATAATAATCGGTCATCATAAGAAACATAACTCGTGATACGACATGGCTGCATTATCTTGAAAGTTATCATTATCAGGACAAATGCCGATCGATAATTCTCAGAACAAATTCTGTTACAGACTTAACATAATAAATCAATGATACCTATTTTGTCTAACTGCATTAGTATAAGAATGCATCAATTAAATTAAGTATAGTAATAATTATTACAATAAATATTAAAAACAAAAATGTATACAAGTATTCTATTACGTGGATAGAAGTCAAATGTGACATAGTTAACGTAGAAAAGAAGTGCGAAGCTGTTTTATGCAAAAAAAAAACATTTGAATTTCGAACAATGGCTGATTAATTACTTGAAAACATAGAAAAAAAACTTATTTCATATCCTTTAATAAAAATTAATGTAATGTAAAAGTTTCTATCCAAAAAATATTATCGATAGGGGAAACAACGCAGGGGTTGGAAAGAACGGACAATGACGAACTGGGGTGCGTACGGGAAATATTTTCTGAGGTATCTGTAGTGTATAGATAATCGAATCTTACAGACGGTGCAGCGTAGACCGAGTCCTGCCAAGAATGGCCGCTCAGTAATTTGTTTATCCTCTCCCTTATTCCGTGTCGCAATCTCAAAACGCAAAAGGGAACGAGGGACCGATTATAAGAGGGGTGAAAAAAGAACTAAATATTGTAGCGATTTTGTCCGAATTATTTTCTGAGCGTAAACGATAAAATTTAGGAACTTATTATGTTCAGAAATTAAATTGAAATAGGAACCAATTCAAATATTTTAAGATGCAGCCAATTAAACACAATTAATATATCAGATTTTGATTTAATTTCAATAGCTTTTTTAACAAATTTATAAAAAAAACATGTTGTTATTTTAGTACTAATGTGAGTTCTGGTAAATGCGCGTTTTTTCCGCGTCTACAGCATCCGGAATTTCCTGAGATATTTCTCTCGTCGAAAATGTCTGTAGATAACAAATAGACGATATATTTCATGTCGACACCACACACTACTCTAGCATCGGTCAGAGATTTTGTTGATATGTTTAAAAGATTTTTTTTTGAATAAAGATTTTTTACGTAGGCATATATTAGTTAGTGCTAAAAATACATCTAATTACTTTTTTATTCACTATAAAACAAATGTGAAAGAGTTTGAAGAGGGAAGGATACATGCTATCCTATATCAGTTGATGAAATGTCGAATTGGTAATAAACGAGTTGAGGAAGGAATAGAAAGCGGACAATTTGAATACTTGCGAAGAATCATAAAAATACAGCCTGTCTCCTGACACAGTACTCTTCGAAAATTATGCTTTCATTATAGTAAATAATTCACGTCGACGCGTGCGCCTAATAAAAGTTTCAAGTCGGCGAAGTGGCGCTGTGAGGAGCGCCTAATCAAATATTTTTACGATCGACATCGTTTTACGGGCGACCTGCTACTCGAGAGGTGAGTATGGATTTGGTACAGGTCAAAAGGTAAACACGCAAGGTCATAATTATAAAGTTGTCTAAAACCTATTCTATAGACATTAGAAAAGGCCTATATCCAGCAGTCGACAGATAAAGACTGATGACGATTATGAAAACCTATTTCATAAATTGTTGTCTCTGTTTTTCTTTATGATGATGTGAAGGATGACAATATCTGTTAATACAAAAGTCACTGCAGTGGCACCGCAGAAATAAAAACATAACAGATGATTTTTAAATCCAACCGAGTGTTGCATGGGATTTCATCTTATTAATAACATAATAGTAACCCGATCAGCTACTAAATTGAACAACGATAACAAGCTTTGCTTTTCAAATTATAATCTCAACCTAGTCGGTAATTATTCCTTTAGTCAACACAGAAGCGTATATTAATATCGAAATAATGCTATCCATAGTTATAGAAGCGACTGGCACAATATAAACGAATCGAAAAAAAAATGTTTAATATTAAATCGGTCTCCTGTCACTTGTACCACACATTTGTAGCGGAGTTTGTTCACTTCGTTTGTTCATTTATTTGTATAATTTATTAAAGAATATGATGTAGACATGTTCCTTTTTGATTAAATGACAAAGAAAGAGTTTGATGACTTTATCTTGTTGGGGTCTATGTTGTCTTTTGAGGCATATTTTTATAATTCAATATAAATTTCCTTTTGTAAATGTATGTCTGTGAGTACAGTTAAATGTGTAGGAAAGAAAAAAATGTATTACACCATCATCATCAACCTGCCCTTTCCCCTTACGGAGGTATGGCACAATATGTACTACTTTTCCATACATCTCTGTCAGCTCATATCTGAACTCACACACTTCCTACGCACTCTTTCACGCAATCCATCCTCAACTTATTTAATGGGTTGCACCGATTTCAAATAATTTTTCATATTATTTTATAGTGAATAAAGGTCATAAGAGCGTGCATCGTGTTATCCAGCTGTCTTATTAATAGACATGGAACTCTGTTTAAAAGTGTGTTGTAATGTAGACCAAAATTCAACATTAGAATTTTCTTAAGTAACAAACAGACTCAAAAACTACATACTATGCCGCATATATGAAGTTATACGCGTATCTAGTAAACTACTAATAAAAACGGCTTAACTCACGTGTAGATCGGTGTAGGTACCGACTAGTTTCGGACTCGTCGGGAGTCCTTATCGCATATCTAGTAGTAAATAATAAAAAATACGAAAAGCAAATCGTGTTCATAAAGATGTACGCATAACAGGATCAGGCTCGTCGCATGTGTGAACAGCGGACGATCCGGCGGTTATCGCTGACGTCACGTATCAACGCGATTGTACCAACATCAACAGTATATTTAACGTATGTTTTTTTTATTCTTCATATCCCTATTTTTGTATCAAATCTACATATGATTGGAAATTGATACGCTTTTATTTTTAAACGTGTATTTATCGCAATTCTAACAATACGCGGATGAAGCCATTTTTAAATAGTTGAAGTAACACGAGCATTTTGATTTTATTTTTGTCACATTGCACATTTTGAAAAACATCCTTGGTTTAGTGATTCACTTGATTAGTAATTTGCAAGTCCAGGTTTCGATTCCTGTCATATAACAATATATTTTTCGATTTTCTAATTCAATGTGTACATTTATCGGACTTTCTAACGGCGAATGGCAATACAGGCAGTACATAATTACGAAGACATTCAAAGATATTTTTTTCAAAGTCCAACAACCCGAACTCAGTCAGTGTGTTTGTGGTCTAGTCGAACCAAATACGGTGTAGGCTCTGAACCTCTCAGTGGGGACGTATATTGAGCTGATGTTGATGATGTACATTTATACGTCACGTGTCGTACAATGAATAACCATTAGGTTAAAAATTTCGCTAGTTTTATTCAAATATGTTCTCACAGTGTAGTAATTTTCATTTTATCGCATGAAAACAAAGTACTTATGTATCAGGGAGCGGCAGTCTCATGTGCATAAAACATTATCCCACTCGGCTCCCCTACTAAAGTGTCTGGCGGACTCATAAATCTTGGCGGACGTGGCGCCATCTAAGTTTGTTACTCAAGTTATCCGGAAAGCATTAGAAGGGAGCTTATAGAGGGTTTACTTTAAAAGTAAACAATCTGATATTTGCAACAAGTTTCTTAAGTATTTATTGAACTTAACAATGCATGTTTTAGCTTTTTAAAAGTGTCGACTCATATCGGTTAGTATGAAATGATATTTACTTACGGTAGGATGTGATCAAGTATTTTTATTGTGTAATAAATATTGCAGATTATCTTTTAACTTGACCTTCGACTTAATTCACAATAGTCGGATAGATTTAGAACTTAAAAGTAACTTATTCGTAACAAGGTTCAAAGATTTTTTTTGTCGAGAACAATAAGAAATATATTGGCACGTTAAAAAAAAAAAGAAAAAACTTTATTTACTTGATTTGACTTTGAGTCGTTTATTGTCGGAGATCAATGCCCACTTCGGATGGCTGCGTCATTCTAGTTAACTTTATTAGTAAAATTTTATTTGTATAAAAGTTTATGACTTCAATTGTGAAGTATGAAAATTACCACACAGTCGCTCGTAAAGTTGACGTCGTAATTTGAGCCACATGAAGAAAGAAGAAGTCTCAGGGAACGCACTCAACTCAAGGGTTGGGAGTATTTTAAAGATGATGACTGGCATCTAAGTTGCAAAAGGTAGCGATAAATTTGCTAACACAAAACCGCTTACTTAAATAAAATCATTTAAAAGTCTTGAACAAGACTTAACTCCAACAGATCGGCTATTCAAAATTGTGGATATAACATTATCTTGAACTGTTCTTTTGACAAGAGGTAAATGAAAGAAAATATTGTTTATAACAAATTCGTTGGTTGCCGTGTCTAATAAAATTAGAAATTAATTTAAGACAGTGAAGAACTGTATCTTAGGTATTTGGTGTTGTAGAGTAAGAAGAAGCTATGGGTAAGAAATGACAGTTTATGTATTGCACCAGTTTTAATCCGAGGTCTCACTCGTCGAGGAACGCTCACGTAGTAACGCCGAGTGCTCGCGCGGCATATCCGTTTGATGAGGACACTTACTTTGCTTCATTTGAACGTCATTTTAATATCTATCCGCTTTATCATTTGATCTCGACTTTCGTCTTACTCATTTGTCAAAGAGAAATTTCGTTTGATTTATTGCTCAAGATTTTCATTACGCTGCTATGTTTTGTGCTTACGAATTGTTGAAATTCTGTTCTTGTATTTTGCTCGTGTTTTAATGAGTTATTAAATAAGTTGTAAAATTATTAAAACAAACTGAAAAATATCTTTTCCTGAACACACAGGTTCGGGTTCCGCACCACATCCATCCTTAGACTACGCGTTGCACAGAGGGCAAATTAAGTAATAAATGAAGAAATTTATAAACTCGTTGCCCCTTTCATCACCTGCCTAATCATTCCGTCTAGTTCAGTCGAGTCAAGTTTCAGCAAGTTTTCTACGGGAAGAGTAAAAAAATTTGGCAGTTACCTACAGCAACCGAAATCTACATATATCGAAATATAATGCAATTGTACCGTACATAACCTAATCAACGTACAATGCGACAGTAATTAAAGCCTTTGCTAATTTACCCTATTTCGTGTAAAATCGTGAAATAATTGTTTCAGTGCTAATAAACATTAGGCGTGCGAGTCTCTGCGGAAGCGATAAAGGTAACTGTCCGGAACAGCACTATCGTTAACTAGTTCCCTGATATTTGTTCGTATTGGTGTTTCTACTCCGCTAGTGTTAGTTCAAACGACCCTTGCGTCATTCGTTCTATTGCGGTCATCGCATTTGTCCCGTTTCATTTATATTATTAGAATATTGTTTCAATCTCTTTTACTTTGATGGTCCAAAAATATACGGCACTTTATTCTCAAAGTATCTTTATATTGTAATACACGTAACAACAATATTCTAGAATTACTATTTTATTTTGTATACATATAATACCAGTATTATCAACTAAGCTACGTATTTCTAACAAGCCATTTTTTAAATTAAGGAAATTAGTTAGTGTAAGTTTTATAATACAATGAGAGTCAGTGCCGGTATAATAAGATCTGAATTTATCGTCATTAATGCGTAAACATGTATCGTCGAAGATAACTATTTTATACTTGGTAGGGGTCTCGACTCCGTAGCCTGGGGATTCCGAAAACAAATTGGTTTAGTTATAAAACTGTAAGCTGTATGCACATTTTGTAGTCTCCGTCGTACTCTCCAGTGGTGTTTTTGCGTCGTCTTCTATTGACCTCCGATCCTATGAGGATTGTATTAAGCTTAACCAATTTTCTAAGAATTGTCTGCAATATAAAAGGCGTTGTGGAGAAGTAACTAAAATGAAAATTGATATTTTTTTTATCAAATCGATTGTATGATATAGATTGAGTATATGTTATCGAAGATAAGTTTTGATATGGCGCGGGAATCCTTTCTATATGCAAAAATAGATATTTTATCTTCTTTTAATATACAGTGCAAATGTAGAAGTTGTTCAATTTAATACCGATACAAAATTTTGCAATCCGTTTTATTCTTTTATTTTTGGTGCTTCAAAATTACAAAGTTTTTTTTTTATAATGAATACTTCACTGTTATAAAAAGTAATTATAGAAGAAGTATAAAGTGAACAAGGGTTTTGAACTAGGCTATTTATCAAAGGATCTAAAAGCGTCGCAAATTAGGTGCTTAGAGTTAATTTACCATGACACTGACATTTAGGGTGGCGTTGGCCAGCTCGGACGCGGAGTTTAAAACTTTAACGAAGAAATAAAAATACATATGCGTCAACCGTGAACGCTTACAGACATCTCCACTAATGACCAGAATCTTAATAATTGACTTACTTACTTTTTCTGCTTATAGATACTTAACCTCATTCCCTACAATACTCAATATTTATTTAGAAGGGAAATTATATTTTATAAACGTTTGATGTATCATAATGAGCAAATCTGCTTTGTTTATTTCGACGGCGAAGTTTTTCTTTAATACAAATAAGATGATTCCGTTCTACAAAATTTATCAATAAATCTTGTTTGTAGGCAATATCAAAGACACTTTAAAACAAATTATTTTATTAAACGTCCTTATAAATTAATATAAAGAAAAACATAACAAAACCCGTAAAAAAAGTAATTGCATATGAAAACAACGTTTCTCCTATGTTTCGATAAATGGACTGAATGAAGGTCGCCACGAATGCGACCGTGAAATGAACAGTCGATAGAATAAACAGTTTGAAAAAAAAGAAACTTAAATGAACAATGAAGTGGTAAGTCACAGTGAAAGTAGAAAGTCAAAATATCGGACAACATCGGTATCGGAAACATAGGCATCGCGAGCTTCTAACTAAAATATAGCATGAAATGTACTATCACAGTGTATTTTGGCATGGATCAGTGCTTTCCGTGGTGGAAGCCCCAGTCTTTGTGGTCTTTATGGCCGCCCTTCTTGCCATGGTCATGATGATGATGATGATGCTCCTCATGACCGTGGTGACCCTTGTGTCCATGGTGATCCTCATCGTAATGATGCTTGTCGTGATGACCGTGCTTGCCATGATGATGCTCATGGTGTCCTTTCTCGTGGTGTCCGCCCTTTTTGTGGTCCCCTCCGTGATGTTCGTGGTGTCCGTGATGGTGTCCGTGTTTGTGGTGCTTGCCTTCGTTGTGATGGTCATCATAGAAGTGATGGTCCTTGTGGAAGTGGTCCTTGTGATATTTCTTGTGGTAGCCATCGGTTTTTTCTCCTTTATCGTGATGCTTGTGGTGACCATGCTTACCTCCTTTGTGATGGTGGCCATGCTCGTGATGGTGACCATGATGGTCGTGCTCATCCCAATGCTTCTTGTGGCCACCGCCATGTTCGTGGTGGTGTCCTTCGTGGTGGTGTTTGCCGTGGTCGCCGTGTTCACCCTTGTGGTGATGGTGGTGTCCCTTGTGACCCTTATGACCCTTCTCTCCATGATCATGATGATGATGGGCATGATGCTCGTGGCCGCCACCCTCCTCGTGGTGGCTGGCTTTGCCGCTCGCTGCGGCCACGAGGTCCTTCTCCTCCTCGCCAAGTTCCCTGGCGTACACTGCCACAAGGCAGATGAGCCCAATGGCTACAACGCACTTCATTTTGGTTGTCGTCGTTCTGTGTTACTTGGAGTACTTCAGGTGTCTTTTATAGTTGATCAGTTTCAGATGAGGAAAGTATGCCGCAAGCGACGATCGCAACACTTCAGGGACGCTGACGGTTGCCCGGGCGCTGGACCGTTACACGACATTTCGATTGACTGTTTGTTATTAATGTTTAAAAAGAACCTTACAACACCGACATGGAACTAATGGAACTTTAACAAAAATGTCGTACGTAATTTATTTCTGAATTTAAATGAATCAATAATTTCAAGCTAATAGAATTCCCAGTTTTTTTATAAAACAATTTACTGCATTTTTGTTACCATTATTAAATTATTTAAATCTTTTAAAAGATTAACAAGTGTTCGTAAATATGTTATTGGTATGGAGCCGCAACCAATCCGTGGCCATCGACGATGACCTTTGTGATTCTGACGCTTATTTGCCGTCTTCTCTTATAAATTAGTTGTTGGGTTATATTCAAATGTGCTTTCTTTTTGAAGCCGTTGAATATACGGCTAAGTATTTTAATTGTATCCTACATAGCTTAATATGTTGTAAAAAAATCTGCGATAACTCATATCGCCGCTATGTACAATGTTTCTTGTCTATCTTAGTAACAATACTTCAGTACCATAAAAACATTCATCATATCTTTGACTTCTGATTTAGGAACACGTTAATTATCGTTTCACATTTCCCTGTGACGTCCCATACAGGCAGTTGCATTTTTATTATTCTCAAAGCTCGACGAAGACAAAGCAAAAAATAAGAGCGTGTCAGACAGGACACTGCGCGTTAAATTGGAATTTGATTACCCTCTTTGTACCTCTCTTGTTAGTAGACAGCGTTTTGAAATAAAGTGAGTGAAATTCTTTGAAGTCATTGATCCCTTCCTTCACTAGTAAAAGTTACAAATTAAAACACACTGTACTTTTGGATCGGTTAAATTTACATAATTATCGTTTTCGACTGAACTTTGGATACAAAAAACGTAAGAGGAAATCATAGTTAAAATATCACTTTTTGTCATTTGTGTTTCAAAAACTCTAGTCTTTCTGATTTGTCACTATTCTCTTGTACCATACTAACGTCTTCCATTTCCCTCCCCCTCTCTCCTGTGTTTTGTCGATTCTTCAAGTAACAAATAAACTGTGTTTTTGTTAGTTTGACGTTTCTGCTAAGTTTATTAATTAATTATAACATTAGTCAGCTTAATTTTGGTTGTAGTTGTAAAGCTTATGATTTGTAACAGAGTTAAAATAATAGAAAAAGATAATAGAACAAGTGGGGCGGAAGTAAATTATGGCATACAAAACTATTTCACATGATTTGTTTAAACTGAATGATAAGAAGATTGTACATCTCAGAATAGGATAGCAGTACAATTCAAGTCAAGAATAAGTATGCCCAACAGGAATTGTGTGGGCAATCCCTATTGTTGTTTTGATTAAATTTGCAGATTGTTCTTTTTATTCAGCGTCCAATGAAAATGAAATGAACGGAAAAAAATATTTTTAAACACCGAACGTTGCCTGCGTTCTTGTGATACGAATATTTTGACGGACCGGGCTTTTGTTTGGTGTGAATTTATTTAATTTCGAATACGAAAAATGTCCACGATGAACTAAATTCAAAGATTGTTTCAATATATATATTTTTTTAGCTTTTAAGCTTTCATAAGTATGAAGCTCCAGTAGCCTGATGGTTAAAGGTACGGACTACCGATATAGCGGTCGTGGGTTAGTATTCGATTATTGTCGTGTACCATATCCTAACACAAGCTTTTTCAAGCTTACGAGGAATGGTTACAAGAAACATTAGTAAATGAACGAAAATCTAGTAATGTTTTTCGAAGAAAAAGTATTAACATTATTAGTAATATAATGCCTTATTAATAGTATATGAGTAATTAGGAGATTATATTTATTAAGACGCAACTACTTGAAGCTCAGTATAAGAGCTGATATTAGACTCTTACAAGATCCTTGTTAAGTAATTGATAGTAGCTCCTCGCTTGTGATAAAGATTAACGCATTGAATAATGACTCCTTCACGTCAGTCGTATTTATTAATCATCTATTTCATTTTAAAATTAGACGGAATAAAAAAAGACGGAAACAGATAGTTCAGTTTTTATTTTAATTCGAAAATTTGAATAAAACACTTGTACCACAAATATAATTTTCATTGTTTTAATTAATCAGTTTATCATAAACACTGTTTCAACATTATATAGATATATAAACATTATTATTAGAAAGGAACTGATATAATAAAGATAATATGCAATTATAGTCAACAGCTCATGTAGTTAAAATATGAAATCATACCAAATAATTTTTCATCTTCCATACATAGACATGCCTTTCCAAATGCATTCTACAGTACGCGTTCCTTCTCATCTTGTTAAACTATTTACTTATTTAAAATTAAATTTAAGCTGTACTAGGTATTTGATTTTAACTTGAGCTACGTCGTAAACAATAAATTCATTATGATAGAGGTTACTCTGAACTCCACTGTCAATTGGTATTCCAAGTGGCACTAGAACATCATTTTCTAATGTAACATCTTCCGTTGGGTTCGGTTGTACACGACCAACAGCCCATACAGAGTGGATGTCATCAGTAAGTGTAATATTCTGTGCTTTGTAACATTTTACTGAGTTACCAAGAGCTACCTCACACAATAATGCAAAACCGATCGAATGGTTTTTATTTACAAAACAGTACTGTGAAGATTTAGAAATCATGTCGGCGAAATAAATACCTTTACCAAACAAGTAGCCTGTTACAGGGGCCTCAGGAGGTGCTATACGAAGTCCTTGTGAAAGGATCCCGGCAATGTTTGTGGTTCTAGATCCATGCCAAAGCAATCGTTTGTTATGAAGTTCTTTATATTTGTTGTAGCGATTTTCTTCTCCAGCGCGCGAAACCTTGAAAAGCCCACTAATTTCAATGGTATAATCAGATTTTGAACTCTGCGTGTTCTTTAGATATGTTGTTACTAGATTATATTCTATCGAAGCATTCTCCACTGGCGTAATAGCTGCACTAAGTGTTAGGTAAAGCGATTCAATAGGACTTACAATATCATTAGTCGCTGATTTTAATAAATCATAAACTATCTCTACTTCTAACAGACTATCCAACATTTCTAATTTATTTTTTATTATGTCTACATTATTTAGTAAAGGAGGACTTTTAAGTCCAAAGTTATGTGGCACTATTGTATACAGTTTATTTGAGGAATCTTTAATTTTTTCCATATTAGTTATTCCTTTATCAAAGTCTTCAAGAAGACTTGAGAGTATGCCGTAGCCAAACTTGATTTGTTCTTTAGAGATCTTCCCTAGAGGCATATTTTTGACATCTAGGTCATATTGCAAAAGACAGTTTTCTATAATTTTCTTGTCAAATATTTTTACAATCATCTCCTGCACAGAAATAGGTAGGCTACAATCATTTTCAATATTTATCTTTGACATTGAAATATCATTATAGTTAACATCAACGGGCACATAGGCTCTCGGTATTTTAATGAAATGATGTCCTGATAGTTCACGATATTTAGTTTTTTGTATGTAAATTGTTTCAAAGTGTTTTTTCGCCGCGATGGAATCAGTGAAATTTTCCAGTTTCTTACCTCCTATCGCGGTCCCTGTCCTTCCCCATGAACGAAATACCCAATATTTTTCTTTATCATCAGCTTCTAACAGTTGAAGTTTATAAAACGAATTTTTGTTATCGTCCACATTTGTTTTACTCAAGACAACAGAGTAAAAATTGTTTTGTTCCTTATAAACGTGGGCAATGTTTTCTAATCCGGAATCAGGATCGACTACCATGCCATGTTTTATTTTTAATTTTGTTTTTGTCACTTCAGAAATGTTACTTCCTTCTTTGGTTTCTTGTGAGATTTGCTGGAATTGATTTAATTCCCAGTTACCATTATTTCGTGAAGTTGATTTATAAAAATGACGTTGCAGACCTGGGTATTGATAATCTTTAAAAACCGTAATATTTTCTAAAGCTAATGGTATTTTCATAGGGGTTTTTTTAGGGGTTTCAGTCTTGTAAGTGCACCGAGTCCAAGCGCTTGTATCGCCAATGCACTTGTAATAAAATGTATCTAATACAATTTGCCCTTGTCTGCATTCCGGACATGTTTCGGGAACACCGCAAGTCATGCATTCGGCAAGTATATCGAAAATGTCATCTCGACTTTTTGAAATTACTAAATTGTTTGCATCTATCAGTTCTTTGAGTTCATTGTTATTCAAAACGTTTAGAGCTTTACGATAATGATCAAATAATCTCGATTCTCCTTCAATAATCTCTAAATACTGATCAGAATTGTCCGCATCATGTGTACCTTCATCAAGATAGTTTGTTAAATTCTCGATACCTTTATTAATCAATACTTGATCAGTTTCACTGATCGTAGAAAAGCCCGGCATCTCATCAATATTGCTTGAAAATAAATGATCTTCTCTTTTTGTGATAAAACAGTTAAGATGAAACCACAAAAGATTGCCTGGAAATCGTGGATCATAATGTGATTTGGAAATTCTTATCTCATCTTTATAAATTTTTTTGTCACAATGACGACACGAAGCCTTACTTGTTTTTGAATATTCAATTGCAAATGACGGTAAAGGTGATTCATTTATATCTGTCTGTGGAAGTTGCTTACTTTCTTCATTTCTCTGTATTGACCATAATATCGATTTAATTTTTGCATTCAATCGTTTAATATCATGGTACTGTAGAACGTTAAACTTTTCAAAATCAAAAATGCTCACCGGTATTACTTTCTTAAAGAAACACTCCTCATGATGCCAATGTGTTTGATAACCGTCATAAAATTTTGATTGCAATGTCATTCCAAACCGCATCGTTCCTTTATCAATCTTTTCTTTGCACACTTTACAATTAGCTTTTCCTGTTTTTGCGTATTCCACTTTGTACGGTAAGTTAGACATTTTTGGATTATTTCACAGCTTTATTTTAAGAATACAAATTATTCCATATCAAGTTACCAATGCTATAGATAATATGAACAATGCTATTACTTTCTTTAGTAAACTGCAATTGAGTTTGATAAAGTAATATGGATAAACAGAATCGATAATACATGTCGCTACAGTATAGATAATTATAAGTGTCCGATAAGGCGTGATAATTCTGCAGTGTATAAATGGTGTCACCTACTGATTTCATTTTCGCAAGCGACTATAAATTTATAGAGTGCAAAATTATTTTGTGCATTTCTCAATACATTTTTATCATCAAAGTTATACGAAGCATTAATGTGTCTATTTGTGTAATTTTCAGATTTTTGTTTACGTGATGGATAGGTCACAATGTTGTTATATCTTTAACCAGCTTTTAGCTTATTAAGGCAAAACGATATACTACCTATTATGCTTTAATCTTACATCTATTTCTGACAGTCATAATATTACCATATTTGATTAAATTGATTCAAAAAAAAATTAAAACGTCGTAAAAACATTTGTTCTAAAGGCCAAAAATGTGGGTCTTTGCTTTTTTTTAAATATAAATGGTTATAGGAAACTTTAAATAAAATTAGGTTATGTTGTTGAAACCGATATTTATTTCTTTTAAAACACACATAATATTGGATTGTTTTGAAACATACAAATAATTACAAGGCACTAGTGAAAAGTATAAGTAAATAATACTTTTATTTGAAATGAAATTTCAATTGCACTAAGTATTTAACATTTACTTGAGTTACATCATAAACAATAAATTCATTATAAAGCAAAGAACTGGGAACCTGCGTTGTGACATGTTTACCAAGAGGTACGATAACACCGTCATCTAACACCTTGTTTTGTGAAGGATCCGGTTGTGTTCGACCAACACCCCATACTGAATGTTTGCCGTCGGGTAGTTTTTTAATGTTTTGAGCTGCGAAGCATTTCTTCATTTCGCCGAGGGCTACTTCGCACAATAGAACAAATCCTGTTGTGTTTGATCTATTTGCAAAACAGTAGTTAGCTGATTTTGAGGACATGTCTGCAAAATAAATTCCTTTGCCAAACATATATCCCGTCACAGGCGCTTCAGGGGGCGCTATACGCAAACCCTGGGAAAGTATCCCTACTAGATTAGTTATTCTTGATCCGTGCCAAAGTAGACGTTTGTTAGGTAATTGTTTAAATTTTTCATATCGTTCTGCTTCACCTTCCCGTATAACCTCAAAAACTTCATCAACTTCGAGTACGTAATTTAAATGCGTTGGGGCATGTGTATTTTTCAAGTAAGTTGAAATAAGTTCAAATTCAGGTGTCATTTTATCTAAAGGTTTTATATCAGCCTTCAATTTAAGATAATGAGATTCTATAGGACTGAGAGAACCATGAGAAGGTGATTGCAGTAATTTATATGCAATTTCAATATCCAGCAGACTATCTAATAATTCAATTTTTTGCTTGATGTAGTCTGCCGAATCTAAAAGTTTGATACCATCAGAACCAAAGCTATGGGGAATTAAAGTGTAAAATCTATTTGAAGCTTCCTTAATTTTTTTTTCATCGGCTAAATTATTATCAAACTCTTGAAGTAAATCTGACAGAACACTGTACCCCAATTTAATTTGTGCCTTTGATAACTTTCCAAGAGGCATTAGATCAAGGTCAAGTTTAAATTCAAGAAGAGTCTTGTTCATAATCTCGGTATCAAATATTTTCATAATTAGAAATTGAACTGATTTTGGTAAATTCACTTCTGAGTCAAAATGAATTATCGATTGTTTAATATCGCTATAACTTATGTCAATTGGAACGTAAGCTCTAGCCTTTTTATTAAATTCTTCTGAAATCCAGTCATCACCAGTTTTTTCAGTATAAATTTTTAAGAAATGTTCTTTTGCAGCATCGATCGATGCAAAAGGGTAACTCTGATGGCCACCTATTGATGTACCTGTTCTTCCCCAAGAACGATAAACCCAATACTTGTCTTCATCATCAGCTTCTAATAATTGTAGCTTATAATAAGAATTTTTATTATTTTCCGCACTGAATTTACTTAAAACTTCTGAATAAGCTTTCTCACTGTCCTTATAAACATGTGCAACATTTTGAAGACCCGATTTTATGTCAATTGGATGGCCGTCTTTAATCACCGATTTTGTCTGCACATGTTTTGATGAACTTTGATACATATTTCCGGATTTAGGTTCAACTTTACCGTCCAAAACATTTTTCGGTATTCTTTTAAATAGATCGGATCCCCAACTTGCTATATTTTTGTCTTTGATAAGTCTTAACGAATCTAATACTGTGCCATTTTCAGTATTAACGAAGTCAAAATAAGATTCATCAATTACTTCTATATCTTTATTTTGAATTGTTTGTATCATAGTAGAATTTTTATCCAATTCTTCTTTGGTAGTAACTACTGCAGCAGTTGTATCCGTAAGTTTGCTAACAACAAGTCCTCCTAATTTCAAAATATGTAGTTTGAGATCTTCTTTAGCAGTTTTAAGTTTTCCATATAAAAAGAACTGAATATTCTTCAACGGATAAGATATTTCTCTTTGAGTATTTGCAGAGTCCGATGTACCAACAGCGTTGGCTGTTGTTAATGGCACACTCCAAAAGAGACGTTGAGTAACAATACTTTTGTAATTTTTAAATATTTTGTGATCCCTTAAGGAGTCTGGAACTTTAAAAATAACCTTTGCAGGTTCTTTAGTGGTATAATAGCATTGGGTCCAAGCAGTTATATCTCCGTCACATCTATAATTAAAATTGTCGAGTATTACTTGGCCTTGTTTACATTCGGGACATTTCTGAGGTACCCCAAATGCCATGCAATCAGCCAAGCGATCAATGCATACTTCTCGAGTCGAAGGCAGGTCTAGATCATTTTCTTTTAATAATGCATAAATTTCATTTTTCGTTAACTCTTTTAAATCGTTTCTACAGGCATCGAATGCTTTACTCTGTTCTATTAATTTATTTTGTAATTCTTCATTATCTTCACCATCTGCGCCATTTTTCGAAAATGTTTTTAATTTTTTAGCAATGAAATCGTCATCCAATCCCGTAATTTTTTCGGTAATCATCGTCTGATCCTCTGATTTAAGATTTTCAAAACCTGGTATGTCTTTACCGGTAGCGAAAAACATGAGATCCTCCCGTTTGTCAACAAAACACTGTACATGATACCACATAAGGCAATCACCATATCTTGGGTCATATTTAGATTTAGATATCCTTATTTCCTTTTTAATTATTTTAATATCACAATATCTACAAGTTGCACTACTAGTTTTAGCATATTCTATGGAAAATGTTGATAAGATATTGGTAGAAGCCAAACTTCTTTTATAAACTTTATTTTCTTCAGGGACTGGCAACGCTGCATGCGGCACATTCTTAATTTTCGTTTTAATTCTCTCTTGGTCCTTGTGTAGCAGTAAATTAAACTTTCCTATTTCACTAACACTGTGTAGGAATATTTTCTGGAAAAAACACCCTTCATGGTGCCAATGAGATTGCATCTTATCACAAAATGCAGATTGTAAATTAATAGCAAAGCGCACTGAGCCTTTATTAATTTTTAGTTTGCATATTCTACATTCTGACTTATCACTTTTGGCGTACTCCACCTCGTACAACGGTGATGACATTTTATTGGCGGCAAAAACGAACAAAGATCAGAGCGCGTTCACTTCGTTCGGTACAAAGTTGTGACTGAATTGTATCTTATTAAAATCGTTATCATTTCATGTTGATATCATTTTATAAAATTATTTCGTGTTGATGATGTTCAGTACAGTACTTTTTTTTAAATTTATATACACTTTACATTTACATTGTTATTATGAATATTTGCTAATTAAATATTAGTGTTATTAAAATAATTGTTAGGTCACTTGATATACTCAAGAGGAATTTTGCTTTTCAACGAGGAGAACAAGAATAGTGTCACCGCGCTTCCGCTCGCGGCCTCTCTATAGAAGACCGAAAATCCGTAAAATAAAAGTAGTTGATACTTTACGTTATTACTTTTTTTTTACTTCGTGACGTTGAGTTAATCCAACCGCGTACTTTTGATGGGATATGTCGAAATCAGAAATATTCTATATTATTTTAGACTTTTACTTCAATTTGCCTTATTCTTTAAAATTAGCACCAGGAACCCTAAAACTTCTTAACTGATAAAACCTTTATTACTTGTTATAAGATATATATTCTTATCATATGTTATTGAAAATAAATCATTATTTTAATAAAAAATCAATATTTTTGTATGTTTGTAAGTTTTTAAATAACTAAACATTGTACACTGGACTTAACATTGACCGGGGTCTTGCCGGTCAATGTTATTTCTGTATTAACAACCTTGGTGACTAACATCTCCGGGAGAAGCAGTTATAAGCATGAAATTTAAGAAAACGAACGTATTCAGTAGCCTATTTGTTATTGGTGTTTCTAATCTACTTTTTCCAAATTTCATTCCGATTCGTTCAGTTGTTCTGACGTTACATGATAACTTATATCCATCCATCCAAACATTCGTATTTACATTATTAGTAAGACAGAACCTTAATTGTTTAGCTATTTATCCTTTGGTATTTACAAAATAATTCATCAATACAAAATAATTTCCTAACAATATCAAGTAGCATAAACTATCAAATTGTTTCACTACTCATGTGAAACAATACGTTTAACGTACACTCAATTGCAAAGTTAATAGTTTTATAAACAACAAGTTGTTATAGAACTAATAGTAAAACTATAAACACTACTTCACAACGCTTGTGAGTTCCGCGATCTGTTTTAATCAAGTTGTTGTAAAATTATCAATTAATAAACTACAGAATTCGTCTACAGAGAGTACTCGAGTAACAAAGTGCTGATTTCATTACTATGAAATACTTCGTTGTTTATTATCCTTTAGATATTAAATTGATTTAACAAATAGTTAATCAAAAATTATTTGTACTTATTTAACAGTCCAGGAATAGAAAACATAACTTATAAACAAAAACTTGTAACTCTGCAATGCGTTTAAAATTATTAAAACTTTCGTGAGACATTTCACTATACAACTTATGAAAACGGTTTAGTTCACGTGTAAATAGGTGTCCGTACCGATTAGTTTCATGCACATCTAAGGCTGCCTCAGTGAGCGAAGGGCCTCGAACGCGCTAATTATAGCCATTATTATTTACATTATTATTGGTATTAACCAATCTCACTCATAAAGAAGATCCGCCGATGGGGTCGAAATTAGTCGGTACCGACACTGATTTACACGTAAGTTAAGCTGTTTTTATAGGTTGTATGTTTGAAAAACAAAACCTTGGATAATTCTTATATACGCGTTAGATTAGATTATTCTGTTATAAAAGTCATATTATTTCTCTCGAATTAAGCGTTAGTGGTGTAGTTGTTAAACGCTTGACCAGGCCGGACTGTAATCGACATTGTCCTGGTTCCGATGGGTTTTTCGATTTTCGAATTGCATATGTACATTATTCGACGTTCTTACGGTGACGGAAAACATCGTGATGCAATAATCTACACATATCGGAAAAGAAATTTAAAGAAATTTGTGAAGTCAACTAACATAATAGGGTCAGCGTGGTTAACTATGGTCTAGACCATATCATCATCACTAATGATAGGATAGGCTCGGAGCTCTTCAGTGGGTAACGTATAGTGAGCTGATGAATGAATGAATGAAATTATTTCTAAGCATAAAATATATAGTACATAGTGTTCATTATCATTATCTAATGCGTAACACTTTCAATGAATTACATTTAATTAAGTAAAGCATATGATAGTAAACTTAAATGGAACCCTAATTAAAATTACGTTATTGGTTAAGTTTAAATAAGACGCCATCTGTCGGCAAACATAAAACGGATTTAATTGCTATAAATGCTTAGTGAGGACAAGCTAATGTTTTAGTATCAAGCAAGTATTTTTTTGGATTGGAAGGGATATAGTTTGTAGATAATTGGGGACCCTTAACAAGAATAAATACCGTTGCTTATTGACTTTCGCTACACAAAAGGAATTGCATATACAGTAGGGTTATAAGAGTTAAAAAATTAATGCAGTATTAAATATTATTTTTTATTGATTTCTGATCTTCTTGTAATTGTCACTTTACTTAATATTAATGGCTCATGGCAACAGTCGAAGCGTTGAATTTGAACCCATGACCGCTAACTCGGTTGTACATACCCTTAACCAATAAGGATATTGGCGCTACAATTTAGTAAAAAGAATGCATTTAAAACTATAATTCAGCAGTCTTAAAAGTAGGAAGGTAAAATTAATATGTAGACCAACATCATTTACTAGTGTAAGTCCACTCTGCAAGATATTATAGTTAGGACGATAAGTTACTTGCACTAAGTATCCAACTTACTTGATATACCGGAGGCTCTATTGTTCCACGGGCTGTCTAAAGCGGTTTAACTTTAGTCTTCATTATAGTTTTAGTGTGCAGATGTGCTCTTCGTAGACAACCCTATAACTTCACCGTCCATTTCACTGCGGGCTTAAAATGAGGGGTCCACCTGCTAAGTTAAATTATAAGAAAAAAATGTTATGGATCTATGTTTAAAGAATATTAAGTTTTGTTTTTTTTATAGACAGACAGGAAGACGGGGAACCGCTTACTGTGGAAAGTTAGGATAGTAATGCAGCGGTGGGCAGACAAGGGCCGATGATGATGATGTTATTTTAAAACAAAAGAAGGCTGTAGATGGTATGCAACAAAGTATATTCTTTACATTCGATGTAAATCAATATGTCAGACATAAGCAATCCGCTAAGTGCTGGAAGCGTTGCTTGCTCAATATACGGATTGGAAAAGTTCGTAGATCATTATTTACATCCGTCGAATGAGAAATTATTTATGATATTTAGTACTTTTAATTTACAGTTAAAGTAAAAATTATTAAAAATATATATATAGTGTCACTTCAAAATAATCAAGCTTTTTGGCTACAAGTATACAATAAAACTACTCACTGAAAAATTATGAAAATACGTTATTACATAACTTGTTTAGTAATTGAAGTCCAAATAGCCTAATGGTTAAGGGTACGGCTTATGATAACGTGGTCGAGAGTTCGAATGGCATCATTAACACATTAACACTTAACACATACCGAAATCTAAGTTATAGACATAAAAAATCGTAAATTAACAAAAACCTGTTAATATTTTAACAAAAAAAATCATAATTATCAGCTTAATAACGAAATAAACACATAATATGTAAATTTATTTTTAATAAATTGCCATCATCAACATGCTCTTTTCCCTATGCAGGGTCGGTACAGTATATAAAAATAATGATCAAATTAATTAAACATTGGTAAAGCCCGTGGCCAGATTATGAGCGTCATTGTCTCCGTGTGCTCTCTTGTTCGTACTCTCTACCCAACCTTAACGTAATAAAGCTTTCTCTTCTCGCACAAAGAGTTTGCCGTTTCATTTAATAATTACATTTACAGGGCAAAGCTTTAGTTTTTGTTCTATTTACGTGCTCCATTAAAACGGTTTTCTTGCGAAACCTAATTTATTATGGGGAGCGCATATTTTAACAGATTCACTCTTTAGCTCGTTTCATCTTCTGTTTTTGTTAGTAAAATAGTATTATTAATAATACTAATACAAAAGTCAACGTGAATAGATACATAGATATTTCTTTAGTTGGTAACACCATAAGCGTAAATTTAATCTGAATGAAATTTGACACAGAGACACTGTCTGGATAATCGAAAAGAACTACATTTTTTTCGCGGGAAAAAGCCAGTGAATTTACAAAAAAATATGATAACATGTGTATGTTGTCAAAAGGAATTAAATCTGCTATATATAAACATAAATGAATACATATGTAAATATCGCGCTAGTTGCTACAGACCGATTATCGTCTTAAGTGGCCCTTTATTCTTTTTTATTTAATCATTGCTACGCTTAACTTTGATGATTACGTTAGGGTAAATATAGTAAGATAAATCTAAGTGTCTTAGTAAGTATTAAAATAATCTATGTGTGCCAGTTAAGGGTCCCAAGGTTCACGACAATAGTCGAATAGTGGGATACTATTGTCGTGAAACATAACCTAACCTTATACTTACCAGGAATGGTTAGAAGAAATATTAGGAAATTAATAAAATAAAATGAATTGAAAACAAAAATGTATGTACACATAAAACTATAAGAGTCAAGATTAATTTCACTACTTTGCCCTTTCAATCAGTTTCTATTGGACTGGAAAATGAGTAAGGCATCGAGTATGTGTAATTTTCTTAAACATTTCACGCGATGTAGGCGTGTTAAATAATAAACTTGCACAATATTTCACGGGACGCGTTTCGAACAGATATTTTTCTATTATTATTCAAAAATTAGACACTCACGTGACACCTCATTTCTTTTGTTTTTGTATATGTTACTCATTAAGCTGATGCGTCAACCAATAACTAAAATATTTCGTGGTATGTTAGCAATGCTTATTCATTTATATAAGTTCTTTTGTATCAAAATATATAAAAACTATAAACAACGCCATCTATTATCTTATTTGAAGTTTCGTTAGACATTATAAATAAAATATAAAATGGCTACTCATTTATCTTGCGTCGCCACCAACTAGTTTGGGCGATTCGCTTAAAACTAGTCGGTGCCAATATTGGATATTAGGCGGAATGGTTGTTAGGCGTTTAATTTTTCGTTCATAAGTTATCGTCTTCGCAAGGACTAGTATTGGTGATTAAATGACATTGACCAGGAATAATATGAGCATATGAAAGCAAATATTGTTATACTCATTTCTCTATCTTTTGTTTAAAAATACAATGTATCAAAATGCTGAGTGTAAGAGATTTTAATGTAACCCAAGCACAGGTGACGGGTTACCCTTGTCAAATGTCGATTACCCGGACGAGTCAGGACTTTTGTTTATAAAATGTGTATTTTATTTTTTATAGCATAAAACAAATAAATTCCCTTAGACAGAAAAAGGTCGTCCGTTTTCGTGTCATTTTTGCTAACATTAGAGATTAGAACTTTAAAATTAAGACGCAGTAATTTGTGATATAACAAACAACATTGTGAAAAATAAAATGTAAAATTATGCCGACATCAAATCAATTAATAAATCTCCAGCGAAAGACTTGGATGGTGCCTATAGTTAGTTAGGCTAAAGTCAACCATGCTGTCCAATCCAGGTTGGTTGACTTCTCACATATCGTTGAAATTCCTTGCTTATTTAACGTTTGATAAATGTTCATATGTAATTCATAAATCGAATTACACAATGGTACGATTACAAGGTAGGGGTTAAATCTGGTTCACAGATTTCGGTCCGGCCTGGACAGTGCCTTAAAACGCCATCGACGCCGATGAGCTTTTGTCAAAGTTATACCACTTTGAAATTATTCTTATAGTTTCAAAACCATCTTGAGATTCCTTATAAGTCACAGACGGTATATGTAAGTATGCATTTCTTGTTACACTTAAAACTTTAGTGTTAAGCTTTTGGCACTTCACTTTGCTGTATACAATCTCTTAAGTGCGCAGTGGGAACTTATAAAAAATTTATGCCCCTTTCTGCTCGTTTCTCTCCGTTGAGGTGGCGAGTTACGGAATCACATTTATACTTCAACTTTCTCTATAATATCCTTTTTTTAGATTTCGTACTGAACAAAAGCATAATTTATATATATTATTTTAAAACAACTTAAAATTTTGATCGGTCGGTTAATATTTACACAGCTTATTCAAATCAGTACTAATTGCGGTCCCTTACAGAAAACATTTTGATTTCTACGGCTGGCAACGCTTTTACAGTTTTTCTAGTGTTGCGGATGTCCATGGGCATGTATGTACCTCGGTGTTCTCGTCGGTCCACTGTTACGTTCCACTGCATACGAGCGGTACAAGATCCATCAATACTGCGATTATTAAGGGATGGCACCCACAAGTGGACGACCTTGAACCAAAGTAAAAATAAAAACTGAAGAAAACATCTAACATAAATTATATGTACTTCAGTCACCTAAACACGTTTAGATTTTAATGTTGAATACATACTAAATGGAAAAGTTAAATCAGAAATGTACAAGCGGTTTATACAACAAGCGGTTTGTCCCACATACGTCTATCACTAACCACGATACCATAGCCCGCTCGCTTGTTTATTGCAAAATTAATTGGCGAGTAATTGCCTGCGCTCGGCTGGGCCACGTCTGAAGGCGTCCTGCTATTGACTGCTAGTTAATTAGATCCGAACTGCTGAGAACAATGCGGAACAAACTGCTCAGATGTGCGGCTCGCCAGCCCGGCGCGGTGACCCTGCGACGTTACTGATGCCAGTCATAGATTTATAATTAATACCTTAATATTATTAACAGTATCATATCACTTCTTCACTTAAATTTGTTGAACACAAAGTCAATGACTGACCGTCTACCACTGTACTATGTAAAGGTAATTCAACGCTTACAAATGAATTACACTACTATGTGACCACAGACAGTTATGAATATGTCACTGCATGGGAATGACAGCTGTTATATCTTTCCGACTTAAAACGCCAATTAATGTTACTGACACGAAATTCTATCACTTTTATTAATTCAGATCCCTATCAACCGTTATTGTGTCAGCATTAATATCCGATAATCAAATAGGCACAACACAACACGACTTATAGTCCATCTATGTATAGGAATCTTTCTCAGCTTTGTTTTAAAAAAAAAATAAGAGCTATGCTAACAGTTGCTGCAGTGTAAACTCACGGCTATTAGCGTAACGAAGACAAAGATTCCATTAATCAAGTTTCGGGTTTATCAGTATGAGCGCCTGAAAAAAGGGCCTTCTTGTTAGTAAATGCGTAACCCGGGTTAACTGTCGGACCTGATCAGGTAAACGTGGGGAATTAATCACACCATCACGGGAGGGATCAAGCGATAGTCAGCGTTTCGTTTTGTGTGGCTTTGAAACCTGCGATTGTAGATTTAACAAGTAATACGTTTTGTTGATAGTATCATATAGCTACTGCTTCGCATAAGTGCTAGCCACACTCTTTTAGTGGCCTTAACACATGTTTGATTCTTGAAATCGATTGGAAAATTAATTTAATTAATTTGTGTCGAAAGGCGTACAAAGAATACTCTAATGTTTTCCGACTTGTGGTTTTTACATTAATTAAATTTAAATGTAATTGGTTAAAAATCTTTTGTTAAAATGTCGTAGTTAAGTGAAAATAGTTTGACATCGAATATTGATTTCGTTTCGAGAGTTTCGGTAGTGATAAAATAAATTGTTTCATCATCATCATCATCATATCAGCCACATGTCGCCTACTGCTGAGCGTAGACCTCCCCCAAAGATCGCCACGACGATCGGTGATTGTTTATTATGATAAATTAAGTTAAGAAAGAAAGGATAGACTATGGTACTAGGATAAAGGTTTTTGGTACAATTTTTCCATTCCATCATGCGCTTGTCGAAGCTTTATATCTAATTTGTTTGTCCACACTTGTGTAAACTGGCGATATTATTTGGACAACTGCCAATCGTATCAAGCCTCAATCTACGCAGATCCTGTAATCTGGCTTTGCCATACAGCATCAGAATAGATTAAAAGTTATAGGTAAATTGCTAACGCAGTATAACACCAAAGGTTATCAATAAATTGTTATTGACAAAAAATAGTAACAATAGCCTAATAGTTAAAGGTGCGCACTTCTGATCTGCAGGTCGTGGGTTCGAATTCGACTATTATTCAAAACCATATTCTGACACAAGCTTTTTCAAACTCTTACTAAAAACGAATATTTCAACGAAATAAAACCAATAAAGGAGTATCTTTTAGTATGTTGTTGAAAAGGATTATCTTAGTATGTCATAGTTATATTCTTGGTCTCATGTCGGAGTCAAAGACGCAATTTGAGTCGCTATGCCAGCTCAGTAAGTTTATTTTTAATTTATACGGAACGATAATAATAATTTAAATATATTTAACCAAACCTATACCTATACGGATCAACATAAATATTTGAAATTCTTAAAATAAGAATACCCAATATTTATTTAGATAGATAATTCGGCAAACGAAGGACCACCTGTTTGACTACAAGACTTGTTCAATATGAACAAGTAGACCAACATTTTTTACGCAACAAACCAACAATGAAAACGCAATACACCGACCAAAACACCAAATATGTCTACGATTGGCAGGACGTAGGTGTAGCGAGACGTAAACAGAAATATCGCGTTTCAATAAAGTAATGTCTCGCCACAACGCCATCTGTTAAGGTGCGGCAGAAACGGTGCCAACAACCGTAAATTATTATAATTCGATCCCAAAAACCAATTTTAACTTAATAGCCCCGACTGCGTAGCCGCCGAACCTTTTCTCTCGGAGAATAGATTCTCATTCAATTATCTAAATGAAATCTGGATCAGTCTTGTGATCTCCGCGTTAACACGATTTGTACCAGTCCAAGTCGAATTAACAATAAAAAGTTATTGGACATTTTTTTTATTTGATAAATTACTTCCAATCAAATATTTTTTTTATTGCTTCACATAATTTTACCGTCGACAAAGCTTCGAGGAGAGTTAAAACGTAACAACATATATGTTTAATACAACATATACGTTTCAACTCACCTCGAGAATCCATTACGAGCTGGAAGCGGATGTGAGAGGCTCGACTCGCCGGAAGTCGCCGGTGTACACCGGATATGATGTTGAAATTCCTGATTTCCGGTGCCGCCTGGCTTTCATTTTGTCCATGTAGAACGCTTAACTATAACAAATTGTTCTTTGCATTCATCTATGACGTACTACAATCAGAGTTTTTTTTTTAATAAATAAACTAGTTAACATTGAAAATGTTTTTATCCGCCCATGCATTCATTTCCACACTTTGAATTTTTTGATCTTTAAGAAAACTCTAACATTGGATATAACTTATTAAAGCGTCAATAGCCTATTGGTTAAGGTTATGGATTTGCAAACACGTGGTCGTGAGTTCAAACCCCATTATTCGACTATTGTCGTTGAGAATATTCTAGCACACGCCTAAAGCTTAGTTGCGTTGGTGAAATTAAATAACAGTAACTGAAAAAAATATGTTAACATCTTTCTAGGAAAAAACATCATATTTTTTATTCTAATATCGGTTGCAATGGTGCATGCTTCTTGTTCTTCTGTGGAATAGCTCTTCAATATATCTAATAC
>JAODUI010000006.1:4189776-4202753 GCA_027563995.1 Papilio gigon | reverse complement strand
AGGACCGGTTATCGTGGCAATCGATGGGGGAGGCCTACGTCCAGCAGTGGACTACACTAGGCTGATAATGATGAAATTGACGTGGAAAAAAAATATTATTGAATGACGGTTGATAAAAAGCCATGGAAACCGTTGTATCAGTCCTAATTACGGACGTCAGAGCAATAGATAGTTGATGTTTTTTTTGTGTCTGCTAATTAATTGATCATTAAAGTGTCGTAGTCAAAGGTAAAAATATGAAAACGGATACAATGGTAAGGGGAACTATCGTTACCACATTCACGGACGGACTCTCTGGAGTACTGACGTAAAGAAATTTGTTCCAGATGTCCAGTTGAAGAGAAGTTAATCTCGCGTTTCCGCGGCTCGTGGTCGGAGTCCGGCGTGTACGAGACGCAGGTATACGCCTACATGAAGACCTTCCGCTTCACCGGCTCGCCCGCGCTCTACATCGAGTGTGACGTCAGAATGTGCCATGGACGGTGTCCCGTGAGTGACCTTTCATAACCAAAGACATATATAAACAGTACTATGTACTATCTGTTTAAAACAATTAAATATTGTTTGGCAACTGAAGCTTTGATAAAGAATATTCAATTGCTTTTAACATAACCATCAAACATTATCTTTTATCATTTCAATTCAGCTGTACCTACTCTCTGTTTTTTGTTTCGACCGTCTCTCTTTGACCACACTGTAGTAATAAACAACTTCATAGATTTAGATATATTTATCATATGATCTGCACCAAAGTATCCTAAGCAAGAAATGTTCATTACCTATTCTATACTTCCCATTTACTAACATTCATTTCATCCATCTAGTCGCAACCGTGCCATTGGCGTAACATGAAGAGTGTACGCCGGCGTTCGGTCGCAGGGCCCGGGGGGTCTGCGGGGGTGGACGGGCGAGAGGAGGGAGCGCCGCGGCTGTCCGAGAACATCTCCCTGTTCCAGTCACTGCGGGTGCTGCAGGAGGACGAGGAAGACGCTGAAATGGCTCCCAGCACAGGTATTTTTTAAAATTTAATCTCTTTAAATTTTAAATGTACCTAAAACTATAAGATAGTTTAGAAATATTGTTAAGACGTTTGTACTGTGATATACCATTAAATAATTCTTATGATTTCAGCATCTACGGATGGTCAGACATGCATCAGGTCGTCGGCGCTGTCCGCGCTGGTGGCGACGTGCGGGGCGCTGGTGGCGGCGCTGTGCGGCGCGCTGCTCGTGCTGGCGCGCGGCCGGCACGCCACGCCCAGCGACCCCGCCCACGCGTACGTACCGCACAAGGGACGCATCAAATAGAATTGTCATGTGAACTGTGCGATCAAAGACTTACCGCCACAGAGTCGCGTAATGGTAACTTGTACTCAGTATTAGAATTACGGTGTCGTAGAAACTCTACTAGTACTACAATCCACTTCAACAGTTTCTGAGTGTAGATTTCTCATACTAAATAATTAATAAATGACTTCGAATGGTTCAGTTAGAATTTTTCTGGTGGTCTCAGTGTTCACTATAGGAGCTCAATAGTTTTAGTACAACTTCAAAGGATTGCTATGTAACCATTATTCGACTCTAGGTGTGCGTTGTTTTGTGGAACAAGTTAATTTAAATATTTCCCGCCATAAAATATTTCTGGTTTATTATTTGTATTTAAAATTTTGACTTGAACATCTTATTCGATGTATCAATTATATTTATTATATTGCATCTTATACATAAATTATTTATAAAACTCATTCATTAAATATATTTGGCATCATATGTAATTAATTAAAAATAAATACAACATACATAAATAATTAAAGATAAAACGAGCATTTTAAATGTATTATAAGTTATAATAATGTAAATACAAATCAAATAATACATTGACGTAATTAAATTAGGTAAATTAACACATTTATGACGAATAGAGAGGATTTATATTTAAAAACTAAAAATGTACCTCCTCCTTTTCGCTTTTAATACCTACTTTGTGTTGTGACCTACCTTGTATAGGTTCCGAGTAGTTCAAAAAAACTTCTAGTGGGTTTAATCGTGATATTTCATTATGTTTATTTTATTTATTTATTTAGTAAAAAAAAAAACAAAAACAATACAACCTCTAAGAACGTCGCTAAACTGCTTAACGTGTAATGTTTTAATAAGTCAATTTACTTTGTTTTCTAATACATTTGCTCTGTTGTTATAACAAAAAAAATCTTCAAATATCACATACAATATTACATTGTGAAAAGGTTTATAGAAATTTTGTAAAAAAAAAGTCGTAATTTTATATTGTAAAAATGTGTGATTAGATTTAAAAAAAAATTCCAAAATAAATAAGTGATGAATGTAAAGGATGGTGTTATAGAATAATAAATTTTATTTTTTTTTCATATAAAAGAATCGAAATAGCTGTTGGAATCTATATCTCTTTATTAATTCATATTTATTCTATTTATACTTATATATGTGAAATATTTAATTTTGTAAATAGTAATTTTAAGGTATTTTAGAAGTTTTTTTATACCCTAAATCTAGATGTAATGAATTCAAAATAAAGTAATCGAATTCGAAACAAACATAAGAAGTATCATTTATACTCGAGTTCAATGGAAATGAGAAATTATAATACAATCTGAACAATTCTATCTTTGTAAGGCTGTAATCACAGACTTATTAAAATGGACATGTTTGTATGAAACACCGAAATTTTACAAAATAAAATCCATAGACGATAAATGTGTTAATATAATTTCTCATTTCCATTGAATTCAGGAATATTTACATTTTATTAAATTCCCATAACTATGATAGTAACCTTTCTTTTAGAATGATTATTCTTACATATCTTTTGCTAATTTCTTATTACCTATACGTAAATCGAAGGTAACAGTCGGTTTACAATTATTGAACTGAATAAAAAATAAAAAATAAAACATTTTTTTAATAACAACATATATTAACTTACACGTACAAATGTAAATGAACACACACAAAAACAAAACTGATAACAAAGTAAAAAAAATGACATAATTCGTTGAATCGATTTCACAATAACTTATTTAAAAAATTACGATAAAGATATGTGTTGTATAAATTTATAAAATATAATTAAATACTGTATATAATTTGTTCACTGGGAGGTACGGCGGCTCACTGGGCGGCGGGCAGCTTCTCCACAACGTCCTGCAGGTACTCGATGGCACCCTCCAATATTTGTACTTCGCATTGCTTAAGCAATTTTACATTCTTCCTAAAATACATATTGTTACAATTAATTAATTAATCGTAAATATTAATTACATTACATAATTAATTAATTGTAAATAGAATTATATTAATTAATTTGGATAAATTGATTACATGAAATTAATTTATTTTACAATTCATTCATTAAAATTATCCATTTTTACAATTAATAAAATAAATTAATTTTATTAAATCACCGTCGACGTGTATTAAATTCACATTAAACGCGGTAGGTGGCGCTATCATCGTGGTACATATAACTTCTGCTTTAAGAAGTAATCTGATAAAGAATACCAAAATACAGTACAAACTGTCGGGCCGGGAGACATAAGTACAAAAAAAAAACTGTCACAAGATTCTTGTCAGAATCAATCTTGTCTTGTCTGTTATTTTTTACCTAAGAACGTTTTTCGTATATCTCGAACAGCATCATCAACATCGTATTTACAGCGACAGCAGCACCTGAATCAGCCGTATCAAAACATATTCTAATTAAAAAAAAATAAACATTATTACCTGTGAGCTGTACCAGGAGCTGACTCTTCAGGGTCCTTCTTATAGGAGGCTCGTATGAGCTTGCATCTCGTCAACAGGTACGTGTAGGCACGCTTCTCTAAATCAGCTCCAACCGCTTCGGAACTGGTCTGATCTGATGACACCAGGTCACCCGGGAGGCTCTCACTAGACCATTTCGATAGTTCCTCTAAAATTGTAAAACATTGTTTGTTAGTGGTGTGTTTTCATGAAGGTAGTTATTTACTGGATTGTTTCAATTAACTTTCGCATTAATTCTATATACTTAGTTTGGATAATATATACATATAAATTGTTATATATAGAACATAAGACACTTGTAAACACCAGTTAAAAAATTTTAACAAAAAATTAAAATATTAAAACAACTTGTTAACTTAACTAAGTTAGATTACAAACCATATTTGATTATACCAAAGAACTTTAAACCAATATTCATATAAAATTTAATAAATCTAAGAATGTTAGTAAATATTAAAAAATCTTGATGTCATTTTAAAAGCGATCTAATGATTTAAGTAATAACATAAAAAGTTTTTTACAAAAATCTTCAGAATTATCTTTAGAATACGAGGTACCTTGGTTCATGTTAAATATTCGTATAAAGGCGAGCAGTTCGGCGCTGACTGGCGCCTCTCCCGGGTATAGATGGAAGTAGGTGACGCGGGCGAGGCCGAGCTTGCTGAGCAGCGCGAGCCGCGTGTCCTTGGCCGGGTCGCCCGAGCTGATGCCCAGCGCCAGCGACAGAGAGTCATTCGGGTTACCTGGGTACACGAAACTGGAATAAAAAGATTTCATGTTTAGAATGAAGTTAAATACACATTTATTTGATATAAAATGATAAATAAAATACGTGAAAATGCCATATGAATTCACAAATAAAGATTGCATCAATTTGTATTCTTCCAAAGATTAATTGCATAAGCCAACGCAATCGATCGATAGCAACCTGCATCTAAATTATAATATCGATTGCTGTTGAATACAATAATAAAAAAAAACATGTTTGTTTTTCAACAAACAATGGACTTATTCAATAGAACAATTTTACAATCGATTATTTATTAACATATTTTCAAAATAAATTAATTATTTTTAAAACTTTAACAACAACAATAATACCATATTCACCTCGTTCAATATTTTTATAAGGGTGTGTCAGTTCAACAATATAACGACGACTTCAACACACATATGAAATTTGTAACATTCCTACATGGATGGCATTGAACTCAGGAGCTTGTATCAAGTGCTTAACCATTGAGCTACTAATGATAATTGTTTGCCAGTTACTTACCCATTATGCAAGAATAAATCGCAATTAGGTCTCGCGCCGTAAAATATGAATATCTGTTCGCCGGCTTTGAAGTCGCGAAGAGCACAGCATTCACTTCTATCGCGTTCCTTACTAAAGTCCGTCGTTATCTGAAACGTTTTCAAAACATAATTCGATGTTAAAATCTAATATTACGGTTAAACTTGAGATTGAATTACCTTCCCAAATATTATGAGACGGTAATTATTTGAAAATGACTCCGCTTAAGTTGAGTACAAAAAGGCATTAGATCTCATTCTAGTAGCAAGCAAATTTAAGCCTTACTCCCCGATATTACGTTCCATTTTACATTTCAATTATTAATGATATGAACTATCAGTATTTCCAAATTTGCTTCTATCCTACAAAAGCTGGTAATCTTACCTCTTCTGAGTCTGAAGCCACTTAACAACATTTTTTCGTACGTGTAAACAGACTACAAAATTAACTAAGCAATTATTTCATAAGTGCATACAGGTTTTGTTACGACGCAAGTCTTCCTGAGTATTGTTTGTAACATCAGCGTATTTCTCCATACTAACATCATATCCCGGCGTCGCGGGGAGATGAAACGACATTTTTTTTTTAATTTACAATACTCAGATTTACGACAGAACACAGTTTGTAACGGTTATATAAACAATGAAATAGTGTAGAAATGTACTAAATTTACACTAAAGGACTTCTTAAGTGCATCATTTAAGTGATCTCAACTGTAGGGGATGCAAAGCGGGGGTTTTAGGATTTACTCTTAGGGGTTATTTTCGTATGTGCCAAGCTTTAGTGCAAAAATCTTCGCCTCTCTATAAGTGTTATATATTAAAAGTCTACGCACCTTGCCCTGTTCATGGTTGCACATGTCCCAGAGCGGTATGAAGGCGGTGGTGGTGCCCTCTGCCATTTGTATGTGGTTCTGTCGCGTCATCACAGTCGACGCCGCCCATCTGAATACAATATTAGTCAACTTATATTTATGCCATAAGCACTCTCACTTTATAAGGGACAACCTGCAACGAATCTGCATGCACGAGTTATGAATACAAAATGCCAATACTGGATTGGGGATTTTAGTAATACTTTTGCACTGCAATTTAATGGTTTTGTGTATACATGATAAACAGTTATGATAGCTGAAGCGTCAATAGCCTATTGGTTAATAGTACGGACTGCCGATCTGGTTGTAGTAGGGTCGAATCCCACCATTCGACTATTGTCGTGCACCATATACTAACACAAGTTTTTTCAAGCTTACCAGGAATGCTTACAAGAAATATTAGTAAATAAAAAAAAATTAAGTAGAAAAGACAGATATCTTTTTATAATGACTTTACGAAGGTTTACACAGATGGATATTTGTTAGACCCTAACTTCATGAGATGTGGCTGGTAGAATATTTAAACTATTAAAACTTTCGTGAGACATTTCACTATATCACTTATAAAACGGCTTAACTCACGTGCAACTCGGTGTTAGTACCGACTAGTTTCGAGCCCATCGGCGACTCATCTTCAGGGTGAGTGGGAACGGTATTATCGCGCGTTCGCGGCCCGTCGCTCACTGCTAATAATCTTTGCTAAGAAATGGTATCCCATAAAGACCTAACAAACCGTACAATATATATTATTAAATCATGGAACCTCAGTGCGGATCTCTAGGGAGTAATTAAGTCAAAGTGTCCTAATTGCCGAAACTTTCTGTTATTACAAATGACACCAGTTTGTCTTAGCATTAAATAATTATTACAATTAAAGTCTTAGTTATGGTCTCTATATTTTAACTAGCTTTTTGGCAGCGAATTCATTGGATAGAATAAAAAATAAACTCAGTCTAACGAGACCACTATAACATTACATTCAGATCCGTTTATTTTTTTTAATAATAAAAATATCATCAGATGTTTGTTAATTCATTAACATTTCTTTTACCAATCTAATTAAGCTTTAGGCTTGTGCTAGGAGATGGTCCACAATAGACGAATTGCGGGATTCGAACTCTCGACTGCATGTTTGGAAATTCGTAGAATTAACAATGAGGCTATTGTTGCTTAGTGGTTTTAAGAAATATCAATCCATTTTATTACATTCAAGATATTTATCAACATCTTCGTTAATTAATATTCTCAATTAATTACATTCTCAATATAAATGGAGCAAGTCTCCAGACTCAGGTGTAGGGAGCGCGGAACAGTCCTCACTGGCACGCGTAAATTCATATTACTGTATTAATATTAGAGAGAACAATTATTCTCTTGTAGAGTAATTTATTTTATATGTTCTATTCTAATCATAAGTTGGTTCTTATTGTTGTGCTGGAGGCAGGAAACTCACCTATGTCACATTTTTTTTTATACGAGAAGGGGAGCGAACGAGCTGCGTGATCACAAGAGCGATCATCGACGCCCATGGACTCCTGCAATACCTTGGCCTTGGAGATAAAGGAACGCTTGCTTCTTGAAGAAACCTAAGTCGTATTGGTTTGGAAATACTGCCGAGGACAGACCATTCCACAACGCGGCAGTGCGTGGCAGGAAGTTGCGCGAAAACCGGACTGTTGTAGAATGCCAGCCATCAACATAGTGTTGATGGTACATCTATGAGATATCCCTACGTCCAGTCAAAGAATTAAACTTGCTTCTCATTTAAGTTTGAATATAGAATAGTAAACTGTTACTTTTTAAATGTAGCCTTCGAAGGAGGTTTAATAATACAGTCTGTGGTCATCATAAAGTCTCTTACAGAGAAATTGTATCGACAAAAATAACCGCTCTTTGAATCTCATTAAAGTTTTAGACAGGGGATAAAACTTAAAGAATATCGTTCGTATAAATAAATAGATTAATAATGGTTTAAGAATCAATTATTTTTTTTCTGACTAATATAACTCATACAAAAATATCTTTCGGAACGTAAATATACGTTTGGTTACGCGTAAAATATGTACGGGTTGATTTGGTAACATTCTTCGTGTTTGTTGGAATGTGAATAACAATAATATTTGTTCCAATACAACATTGTATGTATTTGCTATTTGTTCGCATATTTTAGAAGGAAACAAGTTGTAAAATATATCACCATCAGCTCACTATACTTCCCTGAGGAGCTTAGAGTTCAGGGTATGAAGGGTGATTAGGCTGCAGTCGACCACGCTGGCCCAGGGCCTAACTTCACATATATCTTTAAATTTCCACGCAGATATATGCAACATCATGATGTTATCCTTCACCGTAAGAATGTTGGATGTACATATGAAGTACGAAAAGCGAAAAACACCGGTAATGGCGGGGATCGAATCTGGATAATGTCGAGTACAGTCCGGTGAAGAGCCTAAGAACTGTGCCACTGCTGCTTTACAAAACATATTATTATAATCAGCCCTTGTCTACCCACTGTTGGATATAAACCTTTCCCAATGTGTTCCACAGTATGCGGTCTTTCGCCTTCCATATAATATACATATTTTATAAACAAGAACTTATATAAATTTTACTTTGTTTAATTAGAAAGGCGAATACGTTTTTTGATAAAATTACCTTTATTAACATTTAATAAAAATAATTTAGACCTGTGTTGGCGTAATTATAATATACTTTCTACCAAAAATCCTTTCCTCGGCATCCATAAAACATTTTTACAAGTTTTCTTGTTAGCATTTTTAGTAGAGGAAGGTAACCAAAGACCTACTTTACTTATGTCATGAATAACAAATTAGATGGCCAGTTTTCCGTATTTACCTAGTTTTATCTATAGGGAAAGAAATTACTAACTGTTATAAAATTCTACCAATACATTTATCAGGTTGTTTGAATAATAACCTAGGTTATAAAATATTCCGTATGTCAAATTATTACAGAATTTATTCGAAGACTATTAAATCTGAAACAAGTAAACTAGATTTCTGACCTAACATATGTTGTGATGCGGCGTCATTCGTAATTTCATACGGCGAAGGAAAACGTTAAACAAAAGCACATCTATTAAAATTAACTCTAAACATATTATTAATCTATTCGTGGTTAATAACACTGAAGCAACTGCCAATGTGATAAGCAACCAAAAGTTTTAAATACTACCATTGATAGACATTTAGGATGTTGATGAAATTACCTACACTTCATATGTCCACAAAGCAACGCATCTTTGATACCTCTGGTATTGCTGGTGTCGAAAGGCGTCGATGATCAATTTTGTGATCCCATCCCTCGTTTGCCCCCTACTTATATAAAAAAAAAACAATAATTTGGGATAACACCTAGCGAACCAAATTTATTTAATTATAATAATATACATCGTTAACTTTAAGTTACCGTACTTAATAAAATAAAGAGTTGATGTTTGTATTCTATAAGTTAAAAAAAGACTATTCTATGTTTCAAAGTAGACTAAGCGGATCCATCTTGATCCTTGCTGGAAGTGATGCTGCGAAGAGACGCTCGAAACAAACAGTGCCTCCGAATGCCTTATTTATTCAGATTTACGATCGAAGGACACTCCGACGCTACTAGCGCTCTGTTCGTTAGAGTACGTATTATATAAACGTCTTACGTTGTTGCACAGTTCATACTGTCGAATGAAATTCAAAAAGATTGTATGAAGACAGAACTATGTCCTGGTTACTTTGGTATATATTAACCTATCTATGATGACGTGTGAGCTGATGACGATAAGGAGGTACGGGTTTGTTGTAACTAACGAGATGAGTTAGAACATTAAACATGTGGCATAAATATATTACGTTTTGAATTAGGAACATAAATGACGTCAAAAAGGAGTCAGATGTAACAAATGACGATCGATAGAACGACGTATTAAAGCAGGGTCCGACGTCACAGCCGCGCCCTCTCGTTACAATTACCCAGACGAATAACCACTTAAAGTTTACGCATCACCAAGGCGATGAGACTTTAATTAATATCACATAATAGCGAGTGGGAAGGGCGTCGGTATAAAACGTATTGACGACAGAAGGGCTACAAACTACGAGTGTTCCTATGTAAAGAAATGGTACATTATAAAACTGACGTAATTCACAATCGCTAGGTGACATGAACGTTTGTAAAATATAAACATTTATTTCATATACTTTTACGCTACATTTTGAGTTAGAAAACTTATTACCCAACTTATATTCTCCGTTGAATAATTTTACTTCTGCCTACCGTTGACCTGCAAGTGAAATTAATCCTTACGTATATCTTTTAAGGTCGGTTATCGCATGAAAGTAGACTTAATAGTTTAGTACGAGGTAATGTAGCAAGTGATATTGCTCATGCGATGTCGCTTTGTGCCACCGAATCTGACACGATAGAGTTACTTACGATATCCCTTTGACGTAATCTGCATACCACGACCATGTAGGTCTTATAACTTCCCAAAATCAATATATAAGTCACGGTATTATTTGAAAGCCGGTAAGCATTTATAAATCTATTTTTTTTGTAACATTATAAATTTAAAACATTAGGTGGATAGATCAATTTTTGTGTTGAGTTTTAAATTGTCAATAAAATATTTTGTAATCTGTGGCGGGCAGTATTTGCGAAAAAAAGATATGGCGTCGCAGACATAGGAGGGGCGTCAATTCCCTCTGCATTTTTTATCGCATGTACCATGGGGAGTGTTCAGAAAAATTGTTTGGAACAATTCCTGCCGCCGAGTTCCGCCATCGGACGACTTGATAGACCGACGGGTTCCATCCGCACCATCTGGATGACTGGCACTCCTCGACTGTGCGGTTGTCACGCCATTCCCAGCCATGCACAGCTGCGTTGTGGAATGGTCTGACCTCGGCGATATTTCCAGACTAGTACCACTTAGGGCCCTTCAAAAAGCGAGCGTATCTCTTATTCAAAGGCCGGCAACGGACCTGCTTCTCTAGTGTTGGGGATGTCCATGGGCGTTTGCCCCCTTCGCTTATAAAAAAGGTGTAAAAAATATTGTACATCTTGTAAAATTACCGAAACATCTAAATCAAAGAGCTTCTTTTATTTCCTGGAAACTACTAGTTTGTTAGAACGTACTACCAGATTGTCTACAATGGCTTGGATGAGATTTTGTATAGAAATAGAACACTGTCTGAAAAAGCGCATTGGCTACATGACTTACTAACTAACTAATTAACTAGAGTGGCGCAGCGACCCGCAGCGTGTCTTGGCCTCCGACAACAAAAGCCTCCAACCAACTCGATCTTACGCCATTGCGACCCACTCCTGGACTTGCAACTCTTTTAGGTCTTTCTGTATTGGCTACATACTTAATTATTTTTTTAACTAAGCATGGACGAAGACACGGGTAACTAGCGATAAATAGAGTAATTTTTTTCAATAATTGTTTGCTTTTAAATTCTCTTCCATAACATTTAATAGTATCTGAAGTATGATATCACAGTCCCAGATAGTTATTAACAAAGGTACTTATCATTGTGTAAACATGTTTAACATAATGGTTGTGTAATTATTATATAAAACAATGTGTACGACAGGAACAGTAGGAATGATGTATACGGGAACATCTTTGAATGATAAAGGCCTACTTCCCTAGGTACAATCAATCATCACCAACTTGACAACCTGTCAGGTTATTCAAATGTTTGTCGGCTATTTACATTTAAATATCTTACGTCTTTTGTTTCATAAGATTAACATTGGATATAGAAAGAAAACGTGCGTCAATTTGACTATTTTCTTTTTTTTGTAAAATATTAGTAGATTTTTGTTTATATATTAATATTTCTTGTGATCATTTTTAGTAAGCTTGAAAAAGCCTGTGTTAGGATATGGTGCACGGCAATAGTTGAATGGCGGTATTCGAACCCACGACCGGTGGATCGGTAGTCCGTACCCATAACCATTTGGCTATTGGCGCTTTAGAAATATTTGACTACATAAAAAGTGAGCAATATAGTTAGTAAGTTGTTAAAACTTTCATGAGAAATTACAGTACACTACTTCCAAAATGGCATAAGTCACGTGAATATCGCTGTGAGCGCCGACTAATTTCAAGCCCATAGGGGGCTCTTCTTCATCCTGAGAAGTATTGGTACTATTGCGAGATCGCGGCCCGTCGCTCACTGGTGAAGATAGTCGATACTATCACCGATTTACACTTGAGTTAAGCCGTTTTTATTAGTAGTATAATATAGTTAAAGTATTTGACTAGTTAACGTGAATTTACTATTAGGAAGAATAGAATCAAATGCAGTCTTTGATTACAAAATATATTTCGTTCTTCTCAAACTATGTTACATGTACAAAGTATTTCGTCAACGTTTGTACACAAAGTGTATTTTCATTTGAAAATACAAAGGCACAAATGTCCTCGACAACTTTGCAATCTAAGGAAATAAAATTTGTTTTATGTTCTAAACTTATCAATGTATTGCGCTTTGCTACGAACATTGCAGTTGGAAGTTTAGAACAAACGGCGCCATCGGCCATGTACAGATTTACCGATAAAAGATGCTACGTTGCTACGATGCTACGACGCTACGACGCTACGTAGCTACGTTGCTACGGTAGCTATGTAGAAGTTGTGTTGGCGGCCAGTGTATTGAGAAAGTTCTGTACGGCACATTACATTCCGCAACATGCAATCAATAATGGGATTTGCAGGATTAATTTTGTTTGTATTGGTTAGATTGTAGTCTGTAGAGCCAATAGATTACATATACTCGGCTTTGGTAACTTGAAACTTGAATGTATTTAACGTTTCAAATAAGTTGAATTATTCCAGAAGGAGACGAGTTAGATATGGCATAAGATTGTCAATTTAATTGTCAAAACTTCGACAGTGTATATTTTTAATAAACAGTTGAGGTACATGCAAATCTACCCCATTTACTTTTATAAGCGGGTTTTATCAATATTTTCCGCGTTAAGAAAAGAAAGGAAA
>JAODUI010000006.1:4169279-4183873 GCA_027563995.1 Papilio gigon | reverse complement strand
GAAGGAAAACATCGTGATGCAACCTGCACATATCGGCGAAGAAATTCAAAGATATGTGTGAAGTCAACCAACACGCATTGAGCCAGCGTGGTTGACTGTGGTCTAGTCACACCTAATAATAGTGTAGGCCCTGAGCCCAATGAGCTGATGATGATGAAATATGATACTGACAGAGTATACGCTGTTTTCAGGTAGCGCCACGTTGTCAAAAATATTGAGGGAAAGAAACATGACATTGTCTGAATTATTGGAACACAGGGAGCGAGGGTCCAGTCACGTTCATCTAGCAGATATATTCCACAACGCGTCCAGGGAACCTAATCCGCCTGAACCTTTTCTTTCTAAATCCCTTATAGAACCTATATCAAAGGAAACGTATCCTTTGAGAGCACTTCTAGAAGCCAACTCACACAACAGTACAGCGAAACCAACAACTGTACCGTACGTAGCACAAACGGAATATATAAGCATACCAATGATGATGGATTTCGGTAGCAATGTAAATGAAAACAGAGAAAATATAGGTATCTCGTCATTAATAAACAATTTCACGGTAGAAACGAATACTAACAGTCCCAACAATAATATAATGAAAAATCTAAAGAACGAAGACAAGATCGCAGCGATGCTAACAAACAGAACGTCACGACAGAGTCGCGGCAATGAAGATTTAATAACGCTCAATGAAATATTTTCTTTAATACAAAGAAGTCGTAATATGACTGACGATATGGTTGACCACTCATCAAATGGTAAGTTCATTGTTGAATTCATATAGTTAAGAATCTTTACACTGGTATTTTTAACATAGCCCACATTAACTATAGTCTACATCTCGGTAAGTAATGCGTGCATAAAACAAAACCTATTTCACATGATATAACAAAAATCTGATAAAAATCCTTTCGTTTAAATACAATTGAAATATTAATGGAGCTCATAATTATGTACATTGGTGTAAAACTTTCAAATTATCTATTTCAGATACAACAGACTTAACGGTTAAGAAGATTGTCCTTGAAGAAGACATTAATGGAGATGGTTTAATAGTGTTAGAAGACGTACAAGGCATCGATCACAACCCATCTAATGAGAAAGTGGAATTTAAATCGTTGGAAAGTGAAGAGAACACGCCAAGACTTGTACCGGACACTATTAACCATAATACAAGATCAGCTACAGTCGTGACTGCCAGTATTGTAGGACTGATAGCGGTACTATTCCTACTGACATTTGTCACATTTAGATGGAAACATCAACAACATATGTTTGTTAGGAAGTACGCGTCCAGCGAAGATAGAATACCATCACCTGTATTTGAAAATAGGATGACCACTAAAACTAGCAGTATGCGCAGTCTCAGTCCAATGCTATCATCAAACATTTATTCAATCGACACTTTAGAGAAACCCCACGAGAAAGATTGTCCCGAATACACATGGGATAGTTTAAGAAAACCATATCTTTAGTTGTATTTTATAAATCTAGAAGACTTTAATTGTATGTAAATTTAAAATATAAATAGTGACCTGATTTATTTAAGGGACAGTGTAGTCTATTTTTTTATATAAATATTTTAAGATGTTTAGGACATCCTGGCACAAGTTGCGACTGCTAAATAAATCTTATTGTAAAACTGTCTTTTGCTCCAATTTAAGTTATTACAATATTCATTGCATGTCTATAACATTTCGTCTGTTAAAGAAATATGTGAATGAATATAAACTGTGACTATATCTTTGTTAGTCGTATAAACTATGTCTAAAATTGTAAGATAAAATTATACCAAAATGTTTAAATTATGAACAATTTTCATAACTATTATTTCGTCTACTTTCTAAAAGACTTGTCAAACTTTTGTTTAATTAATAGTTCATCCAATTAAATTAAAATAGGTTCTAGATTTATTGCAAGTTTATATAATCCAATGTTTAAAAGGATTAAGTAGAGATTAATCATAATTTAAATTGATTTCCTTTCAGAAATTGAGGATAGTAATAAATTAAATATAAAATCTGTGGAATAAGTCAAATATTCATTTTAAATACAATCAAATTTTAATTTAATTTTAAATAATTTGATTTAAAAGATATATTTAATTATTATTATTCTCATTTAACACCTTTTAAATAAATTAGCAGCTGGCTGTGAACTGCGAGTTGCTCAGTGCCCTCAATGGGGGATTACTACACCTAACATTTTGTTCTGTACAGTGACTCATACAATATGCAGAGTTGCAGATATACTTTAAAATGTTTAGAACTATGGCATTTGTGCAATAAATATTGAACATTAATAAGGATTACAATTGTTATTATTTGAAAGGAATAAAAATAATAATAGCATAGCGTTTCTTTCCTTACCTGTAATTATCAAAGGTAAAGATATCTCGTAGACTTTTGAGCACAGGCATGTCGACTGTATGAATTTTATTGTAGAAGTATGCATATTGTCTTGAAATACTACGGTACAACTTCAACGATGCTTCAAACATTGGTGATGGCTGTAATATGAATTGTATAGTTTTTAAAATCTAAACACATTCATATTGACTCTAGAAAACAGACAACACAGTGACCTTCATGAAAATACTAGATTAAATGTTTTAAAAAAAAACTGTTAAGCAAAAAATCATAAATATAGTGTCAAATAATAGTAACTCTATCTCTATAAATCTATAAGTTATGATTAAAAAAAACAAAAAGTTTTCTGCTATGGCAAACAACTGTACTTTTACGGGTAACTACAAGTTTGCTTTTTAGCGATGATTAAAAACTGACGAAAACTTCATTTGGATAGCACAAATATGAGGAGACTATTATTAACATTTTACTACAATTTATCCGGAAATAAAGTATGTAATGAATATTTGTTTCATAGTTAACAATTACCTTGAGTTCTGCTAACTCTTCAGCTGAGAAGTACAAGATGGTATTGTATATCTCTGGTAGAATGTCTATATATGGCTTCCAAAACGACTCTGAAAAGGTTACAAATGCAATGGTTAAAAAAATATATTAAAACATTAGTCATCATTACAAAACAAAATCTACAGTTTAAATGAGTCATACACCTCCTTACTAATTTTTCCTCTAAAGGTCTTTAATACATTCAAATTGATACCACTGACTGGCCTTTCAGAAAACATAGTACATAAATCATGGTTGTGCTGAATAAATTATTTAATGAAAAAAAAACTCATCACAGTTACCTGGTTTACTCCTCTCTAGAAGCAAATACAATGCCAACGTTATATTTGGCATATTCTTCAATACACGATCAACACTAATAAAAGTGTTAAGTTCTGATTCTATAGCATCTTTTTCACTTAGCATTAGTTTGCCTGGCACCGTCAGTATGAGCGAGTCTTCAGGGAAGTCCTTGGTTGCCTTCAAACCCATATCATACCCCTCAAATTCACTTATTTCCACACCTGAAATTCCAAATTGCAAATCGATATAAGTAAAAATGTTATAAAAATACTCCTGCCAACCTTCTACAAAAATTTCAATATGAACCTAGATTGCGACCTATAATGACAAACTATATGGAAAACCCTTAAATTCATTTGTGATTTTTGATAAACAATGATTGAAATCACTGTTTAATAAACATAGCAACTATCAATATACCTACATAAGTACAAAAGGCAATATTCTAAGCAATAGTTGCATCCTTGACCTAAACTCATTGCAATTACTTTTGTTTCCAACAAGACTTCTTGATTATTTAATGACAATAGGTAGAATTAAAGAAAATTATTGTAGTTAATTACCTTCAAACTGTGCTCCATTATCACGCAACCAAATAAGATATTTCTCTAATTTTTCTTTACGTTCAATCTGAGTATCTTTGGGGTACAAAGCGGTTTCAATGTTTATGATCTCCTTTATAATAGCATCAATTTCTAAATGATGATCCCAACTTTTTACTATATTACCCGTAGACTGAAATACACTGGTGAGTTTAAGCACTTTATCTACCAAAGTAGCAAGTTCTTTACGCTTTTGGAGATGGAATTTATTAGTCTCCTTTCCAACATTTCGTTTTTTCGAGATATGCTTTGCTTGTAATTTTCGCCCCATGATAACCACTCACTTTCAAAACACCACACATAAAATCCAAATAAATTAATTGTAAAAGGATCCCGATTACCGATATGTAAAACGTGGGAATGGATATAAAAAAAAAACTAAAAATAGTTGTAATGAAGGTGTTGTTTTTAAACCTATAACGAAATATGACACTGACGTTTGAATGTATTGATTTGAAGTTTTCCTGTCAATGTTGCTATGTCGATAAAAAAAGATATTACGCGGGTCATTAAAATTAGCATGTAGATTTACTAATTTCTCACATTTAATTTTAAACGACTTATACTATTTTATTTCAGACAAAAACTCCGTTAACTTTAAGATTAAGTATGTCAACATTAAGTAAGTTAAGAAAATGGCGATGGTTTTTGCATTCTAATCATAACATACGTTTGTTGCAATAGTCTCCTTGTCTGTAAAAAAATTTGTTTTGCCAACTGATTTTTAATCGTTATTATTTATTTTTAAAGTCACTTTTTTTCGATGCGTAAAAGTGCATTATTTTCCCTTTATTTGCTGTTTATGTCACTGTTGATAACATCCTCAATTTACTTCTATTTCTTTAACATAATGCCATCCAATGTCATAGACATTTAAACTGACAGACTTCTAATTTCTGTCTGGCAATGGCAATGGGACAATAATATTTGGCACCACGCTTCACCTCTTCCACGAAAAGTTATTTGAAACCGCCCCAGATTTCGACCACAGAATAGCCCTGTAAATTATTGGATGGCGTTTAGCTGCATCCCGCATATTTAATTGTACAGTTAAAACATTTCTTGTCATGTCACATTAATAAATTTTGGAAACAGTCCAATGTTATTAAAAAAAAAAAACTTTACAATTATTGTAAAAACAACTAGGTAAATTTCGAAATTTGTCCTTTAAAATTAGTCCTATTCCTTATCAATTAAGAACACAAAGATTTTATATTTTTAAACATTCATCATTGTTATTACCAAGATGATAAATTGCAAATAATCATTTGCATTACGTATAATTAATATGATATCGTCATGAAGATATGAAAACGAATGTTAGGGAGATTAAAAAAAATACATATAATATATTTATTTTTACCATTGTGTGCAATGTCGATTCAAATAAAACAAAGGCAATGTAGGTACTTACCGTACGACTACTGCTTCCGTTGTTGGCGGAGTAAAACAAACAGCCATATATCAAAGCCCCTACGTAAAACTGTCAACTCCTTTCATTTCTCTGTTTATGGGACTTCCGAATTTATGGTTGAAATAATACTTTGATTGAATATGCATAAACTTTTAACCATTCGAGAAATTTAAATTAAATGCATTTTGCACTCAATAAAAAAAACTCTTTCGTAAAAAAAATGAATAACCTTAAAATACATACTTCATGCATAAATGACTAAAAGGTATATTGCATAAATTAATTCAGTTATTCCATCAAGCACAGTGCGTTATTAAAGCGTGAAATAGTAAATTGATAATTAATTGAAAACGCAATTTGCGTGACGTGGAAATCGTTCGCTATCTAACGCAAATTCCATCGCGACACACCTTTCATTACGAAGTCGCTACAGAGTTATTAAATTACAGAGCAAGGATAATATTTAAAATATAATGACAACATTTTTATTTTTTATTATTCACATTATTAGCTCATACTAGGATAACATGGCTTTGCTACTTTCGTGCAAAGTTTACTATCCAGTATTGTTACCAGTTTTGTCAAAAAATTTAAATTTCCCAACAAGACTACATACTGCAGAAAAAACTCAAAATGTACTGTGCATTTAATGTTTAGTTATCACAAAATTAACAAGTTTTCGTTAATGAAATATTTATGCCAATCATACAACAATAATACATATACAAAATATGGAAAACTCACATATTCCTGTACGGTAATAACCGATGTCAATGTGAGTTTATTTTTTTTTCTTCTTTTTAGTCTATGCTTTATCATTGTTCCACGTATCACATGAGGACAGAAGTCTCCACTTCTGTCATGTGTTTTACCTTTTAACATGTGGACAGAACACAACACTGGCAGCATAAAATGAAAGATTTATAAATAACTATCCTTTCAAAACCTGAGAGAGGTAGATTAGAACAAAAAAATAACCAAAGAGAACGTTCTTTCAACGGATCTATCAATTTAGTTTACATTACGTAATAGGATGTGTTGCGTAATTATAACGCTAATAAAAAATGAATGAAACAAAAAAAGTTTATCTTCGAGTACGTAACATGATAGTCAAACAGATGAGTCATGGAACTTTAATACGTTGAGAGCTCATCATCAACCTGCCCTTTACCCTACGAGGGGTCGGCACAGTATGTTCTACTCTTCCATACATCTGTATCAGAGCTAAATAGAGTTATTTAAGATATAAAAAAAAATATTGATTGTAGCTTATACGATAATCCCTCTCTCTCATCTCTTTAATAATTTTACGTGAAAAATACAAAATCTGACGTATTTCAAATTTTTCTTTGTTACAAGTTAGGAACCATTATATCATTTTAAAATTAGTAATGATGTAATAAAACAACGGGAGTTACTGGTTTAGCATACAGCATACGTCACATTAGCGACATGCTAATACGTGGTTCTGCGAGCAGGTTGTCTGTGCAAAGCCTCATCGTTTCTAATGTCTATAATACCGTTTAGACATTGGAGCCGATCGAGAATTCTATTAAAGGCTGTGAGCTCAGCGCTCGTGGAATATATTAGCGACGCGTGAACTTTATGCAAAGCTCTAAGCTCCGAGTCGCGCCCGCTGGTGACTATCGTTTATAAATTAATTTATAAATAAGTGTTACTTTGAAGTACTCCAAGAAAATATGATTAAATGTGTATACAGTTAATAAATAAAATAAATGGGAGTTAAGTTAAATGAAAGAGAAAAATCTCTCTTTCCACTTTCGAGCATTTTAGTGAGTTAAAAATTATCATAAAGAATGAGTAGAAAGCATATTTGAAATTGTGCAATTTTTATTCAAGAATTCTTCTCCGCCCAATTTTAGGGCGGCCTATAGACTTTTTCCCTTTAACCTCAAATCTATGGGTATTTGTCGACTCTAACATAAAATAATTAGTACAATATAAAATGTTGCCAGCAAATTTTTTCTAGTGGTCTGTCTAGCCGGGATTACCAATATTGTGTAGTACTTAAAGTACCAACAAAGTAACGTTCATAAAAGTCTTTACGGAAATGTGAATATTTAAAGTAGCTCGTATTACTTGTCTAATATATTATATAAACCGAACAAATTAAGTTTCATTGAATGCATTTAAATATCCTTTTACTTCTGGTTGACGCAGACGTGGGCGGTTTTTATCTGGTATTTTATTAACAATTATCATTGACCGCTCCTCGCCTACTGATTCTACAATCTCTTAGTTACGAAAATAATCTCACTAAACAATATACCGGTAGTAATATTAGTATAAGTTGATATCATGAACATGACATGTCAAAAACGTCGTCGTCAAGGGCTAGAAAAGAATAGCTCAAACAGAACGAAATAGAGAAATTTACAGGACCAGACCCAGGCCTCCACAGCTAATTTAGTGCCTTTGATAGATCGGTATTTGATTTCATATTATTTCAAACTGTTATAGCTTCATACAATAGCATCCATGCGTATATCATTTAAAATATTTGACATAAAGATATTCAGTAAAAAAATAGTAGGCGCTTACTTTGCTGGCGCAGTGATCCAAAGTGATCTTGGTCTCCAAGTGAAGACATAAAAAATAGTACATAACCGTTTAATAAATTGTCACAAACTTTCATATCGTCATCATCAGGTCAATAAAGCACACTACAAACGGTCTCAGAGCCAGCACTTTGTTAAGTGGTTTAACTTTGACAATACTAATATTCAGTAAGCATTCCACTTTCGATGAGCAATTTAATATGGTGATGAAACGTAAGAGATGACGTCGATTACATTCGTGACGCAGTGACCACAGCCAGAGTGTAGTGATGGATTGGATTCCACATATCGACAAGGCAGTTTCAAAGAAGCAGTCGTTAGTTTTGCGCTAACGGATAAACGTTGAATGAGATACAATTATTATGAAGACGTCGTTAAAGCTATGATTTTATAAAAAGTATTTAATAGAGGTTTTGGCCATTATCAAAAGACTCCTAATAAAGTTCAAACTTAAATTAGTACAGTTGAATTTTGACCAATAGGTGACCATTATTTGAATTCTAAAAAATACGGTGTAATGATCATTTAAGTAAATTTTAATGTAGAAATGATTAATGCAAACTAACCTTACACATTTATTTTTAGTTTATCTATGAATACAAAGTCAATGTTTAGTTTGGCTAAGGATTTTGGCTGTCGCATACTAACATCCGGGTTGGAACATCGATAATTTTGTTCTGACGCGGCTAACACTAGTGTGATGATTAGGAGCGAATCATCGAATCAATTACGAAGCATTACATCACCGAAGGATCGAGTCACGGACACGACTAACGTACTTAGTCCTTTTTTCCGTGGGCTTGGATACTTTAGTCATCGTGTTATTGAGATAAAACTTTACTAACCGCATTTGTAAATAATCCTTTGAAAAAAAATCCTTGAGAAATCTAATCTTTTAAAATTTACTTTTTATTAAAGATACTTAAATGAATAATTCTACATGTTGCAATGTTGCTTGTTGAATTATCGTAGTTATACGATAAATAATTTTGCAGTAAAATTAATACAGTTGAAATTTACTGAGTTATACATTTCCAGAACAGTAGATTTGAATGCAGCAACACATTTATTGCAGCATACTTTTATAAGAAAAGAGGTTAACAATCGGCAGGATCACAAGCGCGATCGTCGATGCCCAATGACATCTGAAATACAAGAGGAACCACACGGATACGTTGCGAGCCTTTGAGAAAGAGGTTGTCGTCTTTGTATAAGAATATGAAAGGAATGGCAAGTACATATTAGAGACATTGTAGTCAATACCCATTGTCACTGCAAGTAATCCTTTTCAGCAAAATTTCATTTACTCACTAGATTGCGATGCGATAGATGTATGAGTTGATATTAAAATAACAATATTAAATCCATATCTCTCGTTTTAAATTCACTTTTAATTATCTAATCGTGATTTAGATTACATCTTTTGCCGATGACATTGTTAATTAATTTTACAAAGAATTATGGGAGCTTATCGTTAAATATTACTTAGTATTGTTCATGAATCGGTTTGTTTCTATGTTAATGCATTAAGGAAATAATAGACAAAAGTGTTGGTGCAACTATTTGCATGCATAATTTTATTATTAGATTAAGATGAATCACTATTCGATGTAAATTGGCAGGCTATTAAAATGTATTTGTAATGTCGTGAATGTAAATGTAACCTATTATAATTATTTACACGAAAAAAAAAACTATTAAATTTAAAGATTGACAAAGTTTTCTTAAAGGTGAAACTATGTTATAACACACTAGCGCCCTTTGCCAATGCCAAGCTATCACAAGATCTTTGCATTGAAGTCCCTGAGTATCTATCCTACCAACATGTCACAAATGAAATTTTTAGACATGTTCTATGCGGATAGTACTAAATTCGCTAGCAGCCTCTCACTGGAACAGATGTATTTCTTGACTTTTTCGATGATTGAATTAAAAATTCTAATCACTGTGGCACATTAACAAATTTGATAATCTTTTGAATTAATCGTCTGTTAAATAACATCGTTAAAATTATTAAATGTGTTCAGAGTATGACCAGCTTTTATAGACTGTGGCTCGACCGATCGATCACAAAACTAGTGTCAACTAATAAAAACAATAATGTAAAATATCAAGTACATATGTTAGTATTTCAGAAATGTTTTACTAAAGACTAGGCTTTTACCTTTTTTGCAAATCTTGCGTAATTTAAGTTTGCTTGAACACATGTAAGATGATATTTATCTCGAGACCTTGGCATTTAATGAAAAGACGTTCCTAAATGTTTACTGCAGGCCACTCAAGCGACGTTAAACTTACGTTCCAAATAGAATTTTAATTTCGAGGCAGTGAGCGTAGAGCGGTTATCGTAGCCTCGTAAAAACGTACGCAACTTGTGTGGCGTCGTAAATAAGTTGAAGGGAATTATAATAAGTTGACTTTTATACTTGGAAGCTATTGAAGGAAAATGGCGTTACATACTTACTGCGTTACTACTTACTATACTTACATACTTACATACTTACATTGTTCCGTTACTTTTTTTTTTAAATCGAACTTAAAATTTGCAACCAATTCAGACTTCAGATACACTACCCGGTTGCGACGCTAGAAATTTATTTAGTACTTGAGTTCCTCATTGCATGAAAAGATTATACATTTTTCCTTTTAGATTACAACAATAGATATCATTATTGTATTTTGTATATTCCTAACACTTAAGGCGTGACTTGCCGTACCTACAAATGCTGGCCAGTTCGTTTCCTGGCGTGATTTTCGAATAATTATTGACAGGTGTTCAAATCGTAGTAAAGTCAAGGATATGCAAGTAGGTTCCTTCCTTTATTTATATTTTAAAAAAAAAACGCCGATGAACTTCGCGTATTTGACGGCCAGGACGATTAATATTTTTTTAATCAAAATGAATGTTGAATTAAATTTTGCGTATTTTATAAATTAACAATGATTTTTTTTGGTAATATCGTCTGTGACAACTTAAAGCAACTTGTGATACTAAAACCAAAATTTGCTTTCGGTACGTAATTGTTTTTTTTTTAGAAAAAAAAATAGTAGGTTTTATTAATTTACTAATTCCATTCCCGGTAAGCTTTAAAAGGCTTGTGTTGGGACCCACGACAAAGTCGAATGGCGGCTTTTGAACCCAAGTCTGTTCTATTGGTAGTCCGTACCCTTAACCATTAGGCTATTGACGCTTCAATTAGTACATGTTCACATCTGTATTACATGTTCAAATAATAATTACGTGTACATACGTACAAGTCCAAGCTTTAGTTGATCTTTGGTTTCCAATTTATCAAGCGCACTGACAGCAAGCCTTGGCTAATATAAAAAGAATTATCACCTTTGAACTTTGAAGGTTTTGTAAACATACTAATTTGGTTTAATGCGATACGCTTTTTTCAATTACACGTCTAACTATCATTTGTATTTTGATTAATTGACAACCGTCCATAATTCATCTTTGTCATAAATCAAAACAGTATTATGAAATGAATAGTTTTTTTTTTAAGTATGGGGCAAACGATCGGTATCGCGAGGTGATAGTCGACACATATGGATCCGCAATACCAGAGGAACCGGAGATGCGTTGCCGGGCTTTATAGAGAATAATTATCTTTGTATCTGTACAATCACACTCATGTTGGATAAAACTATTTAAAGTTTGTTAATGTTGATTATATTACATACATTAATAAAGATCCGCCTTTCCCCCAGAAGGGTAAGTTTCCAAAGAAATATTTGCGTCTAAAATTATCTACAACAATACATTCTTTTTCTATTCCTTTTTTCTTACGCGTAAAATCTATCAATAATAAATTGTAATTTCTTTAAATAAACATGCGAGTAAGAAATGTTTTCGAATAATTTATCAAAGTACACACGTGTGTTGGGTAACAAATTAATCAATTATGAAAAAAAAAACATTACAAACGTTATTTGTAACGCTATAACCCCACGAGGGGAGAACAAGGTGACAGTAAAACACTATCCACTGTTCCGCAACACAATTCTATCGTGTCAAACTAATATTATTCAGCTATAGTTGAGACAAAGAAGTTTTTATTTACGTATTCGAACCCCAAATAATGTTAATGTGTTCCCATTATCATCGAAGCGGCACGTGTTTCCAGAGAGATGCAGACGCGTTGATTAACGGCGTCTATACGCGACGCACCCTATCTTCGCGGCAGATTTACTGCGTAGACAAAGAAAATCAATTCTTACAATGACATGTGGACTATAGAGTCCCGTTACTTACGTAACACTTTGTGGAAATATGGCGATGGATTTTTCGATGAGAATGTAGAGATATTCTACATATATATTTTTTAAAAATCAATTAATTAATCTAAGCGATTACGTAACATGAATGATATGCTAAGAAAATTAATGCACCAACCCTAGTAAAAAACTATATCTGCAATTAACCATTTAGTTTTTTGTCAAGCATTATTTTCTAGTGACCGGTTTCTGTTAAAAGGTTTTCAATCGTTTCTTATTATTAATAGCGGATATAGTTTTAATAAAAGGGATACTTTTGTTATTACTTAGAACTTGAAAGTCAAAGCTACATAGACTGAATAACTTGAGCTTTATATGTTGATTCATAATGTTACTTTGTTTTATTTTTAATTCAAGAATACTCCGCTGTTTGCTTATGACATTTCGGTTTACTCAAAGGTTACATAGAGAGGTTTAAGCGATATCATTTAAATGCAACTTTTGCAACTTCGCTTCTTTTATTTTCTTTTTTTGTCATGAACAATAATATCCTTTTATTTATTTATAGCGAAGTTTGTCGCGGATGAGTTTTTATTGAATATGAAAGAAGTATACGGTTTTTACCATTATTCAGATGAACTACGACGAATTGTGACAATATAAGGATAATATTTAGTTGCTAACACGAAGTAGAGTTCTTTTCTTGCGGAAAACAAGTTCTTCGTAGAGTCGTGCTGCCTAAATGGTATGTTCTATATTAAGTTATTAAGCAATAACTTGGAGATATTAAGTTTAATATTATAGTGAGTTTTTACTGACAAAACAAAAGCGAAGCGACCTCTATCTCAAAAGCTGGTAAAGCATCTGTGGTTGTTCTGGTATTGCAGATGTCGGTGTCGATGATCACTCTTGTGATTCCGCCGGACATTTGCCCTCTCTTCTCTTCTAAAAAATTATGGGCTAGTTGTGTAGTTACCGAAAATTGAGTCGATACTGTCAAAATACATTCTTGTTGTCATCAATTTTGTTAGTGTTTTTTACCCTTTTGTATTTTTGTGTTGATATGTGGAATGTTGGATAAATTGAGATAATTTGTACTTTAAAATCATCTTAGTAAGATTAGTTATGTTCGGTTGTTCCCTTGACATTGATATAAATCGGATGGTACAACGCATTGTAGAAGGTATCCATCATTTTATCAGGCGATTGTTACGATTTCGGAGGCGTGGCCGTTCGTGATATTCAATGCCATTACATTTCTACCCACGTTTCTCCGTCGGCTCACAGCCGATAATCCTCATACTAAAGCAACAACGGATGTATTTTAATACATCATTAAGCACACGGAAGTCGCAGCCATGATATTCCAATGGTCTACGTGTCGTGTCATAAATCGTTCTCTGACACGATCTCTTTGTCCCGTCAATATGTCAGCCATGAGATGTGCCGCGTTTGCTAGTGTTGACTGAATGTCAGAATTTCACTGCTCGCTTTAATTACTAGTATTACATTGACAAAGAATGTACACCCGATGTTAATATTCTTGGCGATGGAGACAAAGCTCGCCTGATTGTGATGGATCATTGTAATTACAACCGAAGAAAGTAATTAACTATTGTTTCTATATTGTACCATATTTGTTTTTATAAGCGTCAATAGCCTGATGGTTAAGGGTAAGGATTTCCAACCACGTGGTCGAGATTTCGAATCCCGCTTTTTGAATATTATCGTTGACCACATCCTAGTATGAGCCTAGATCGTAGTTGGAGTGATAAAAGAAATATTAGTAAGTTAACAAAATTCTGCTAATATATTACGAAAAAAAAAAATTGTATGAACAGATATTTATATTTTATCTACGAATACGATTACTAAAATCAAAGACATTTATACAAAATTTTTTACGAAAAAAAAATAGTCTCGTTTTAACGAAAAAAAAAAATATTTTGACAAATGGATAACTTTTTAATTTCCCCCTGATGACGGTTTCAATTTTTTTTAAACTATTTGATGATGAAATTAAAAAAAATGTAGAACGTCAGCTTTGAATTCGCTTATCGTATTGTTTATGTCGATCATGCTACGTCATGTCATATTATGTCATTAAATTATCAATTTGTCCTTAGTATCTGTAACAGTAGGCATGTCCAAGATATTATCCATTCCGATCTAACCTATCAGTATAAAATATATTACTTTACACTTTTAATCAGTTAACGGCTACAACTGTTTAATACATCCTCTTATAATTTCTAATCCATTTAATTGTTTACTGATGACTGGGGTTTATTATCTATTTAATATGTAATTGTTACGCAATGTATGCATTATTATAAAAAAAAAACATAAATACTAAAATAAGTAGCGCCAATAGCCAATTAAGGGTACGGACTATCGATCTAGCTGTCGTGAGTTCGAATCCCACCATTCGATTATTGCCGTGGAGCTTTTTCAAGCTTACTATACCCTATACATTAAAGTGATGTATGTATTGCATCATCATCATCATCATCAACAGCCCTTGTCTGCCCACTGTTGGACATAGGCCTTTCCCAATGCCTTCCAC
>JAODUI010000006.1:4128421-4161223 GCA_027563995.1 Papilio gigon | reverse complement strand
AGATAAATAAAGGTGTCAGTCTAGACTTTATTAAATGTACCGTACCTCTATCTCAAAGGCCGGCAACGCACCTGTGGTTCCTCTAGTATTGCAGGTGTCCATGGGCGTCGATGACCGCTCTTGTGATCCCGCTGCTCATTTGCCCCCCTTCTCGTATAAAAAAAAATCGTATGTCCGGACTAGGCTGTTAGCAAAATTTACTTTATATCAAATCTGTGTACTTCCATAAATTAATAGCCTAATTGTTCAGCGGCCTCGCCGCGACGCTTCCCGACTTCATTCACTCATTAACATATCAATGCAAATTAATTAAATCGATACAATGTTTTATAAGAACACTATGAATGGACGTTTACTGGTTTTATTTTTTATATGTTCTATGTATGAATTAATCAAGGACGTGTGGCAAAATAATCGAGTATTACAGTTCGAATTGTAACAAAAAGTAGTAAACACGAGTTCGCCTAATTACGGAGTAATTTATCTTTTACAAGTAAAAAACTTGTTACAACTAGTTGGAGATCCAGGTCGTGTGGACAGTGTTATGCAATTCTAGATGCTAAGTTTTTTATTTCTGTTATATTACCGAATAGGACAACGGGAAGGGTTACATGAAAATATTTTACTACGTTAATCGTTCCGTAAAGATAATATAATATTTTTACCCAAAAAATTGCAGTGTGTATAGGTATTTACAACTATTTATTTGCGTTGTGTTGACTTGTGTAAGCGAAATAAATGAGTTGTGTCTGAAAATCGTCTCAAATAAAATGTGAATGAAATTCATAGTTCAGCTAGAGTTATTTCAAGCTAGCTTTACAGTAATGCCGTTTAGTTTTACTACAAAATTTTAAACCGATGAGAAATGACGGATGATTTCCCCTGTCCTATAGCAAAACAAATCGCGGGCGGCGTGCCAGGGGAACTGGGTCGGCGGGACAACGGGGTAACGTTCTTACTTCATTATAGCAAGATTAATTAGATTCTACTCGAATTACACATTTTCTTGTGTTGTGATAGTGCGTAACGTGTTTATTTTCACTACGACTATAGGTCACTTAAGATCATTAAACGACTCTGAGTATGGCTGAAGCGAAGCGAAGTGTATAAAAAGTGTTTTCGGAATTGCTGTCTCCATATAACTTAAGTTTAATTAAATTAATAAAAATCTCAATTTATTTATAAGACATATGAACTTGAGTGAAGGATGTAGGACGAGATTATGTTCGCAGCGTTCTGTCTAGTAATGTAGGAGCAATTTGTCCACGTCGAAGCTGCGTGAGATAATGTCGACTCTATGTGGGTGAATACAATGAATATATAGATAAAAACGTGTCCATACTAAACGCATTAATGACTCTAGTCTAGGCGGGTGGCTACAGTCATATCATCATTGTTTTGTTTTACATTTAGTACATACAACGAAAATATATAATTAAAACGTACTATTATATAAATACGAAAGTCAAGATGGCCGCTTAATCCCTAAACGGATCTGGATTAAATTTAGTGTAAATATAACTGTCTGGAACGGCTTAAAGCTTTTTTTTTAATATTAGTTCATTTATTAATATTTGTTGTGGTGATTCCTGGTAAGCTTCAATAAGCTTGTGTTAGGATATGGTCTACGACAATAGTCGAATGCCGGGATTCGAACCCACGATCGCTAGTACGACCGTACTCTTGATCACTAGGCTATTGGCGCTTCCTGCTGTATACTAAATTTTTATTTTAATTACGTGCGGACAAAGCCGCGGGTTAAAGCTATTTTAGAATATAAGTAGTCAAGTTAATGAAGCTTTTGGTGTTTGTTATCATAGATATCGTGGTCCCTTGCGTAAATATTTTTAAACTTTACGTTAACCTTTGAAATATATTAAGATAATTTGTCTTACAAGATGCTAAAATTGTATGATCTAATTGATATGGTTTTCCTTTTATGTAACGCTTAGTACAACTGGGTTGGCTGGAAATCCATGGCCTGCCCTCACGCAAAATACGCACTAGCCGTGGCGTTGCGGAAAATATAGCCCCAACTACTAACTAGTACAACTTCATTATTTAATAGAGGAATCGTTCGTTTTTACTACTGTTAGGGTCTAGAGTTTATTATGTTTGTATCGATTAATATAACTTGCACGTTTGTGATTGTAATAATGTAAAACAATGATCTCATTTATTATTTACCTGTACATTTTATAGACCTCCTGCTATGAATATTACTTAGCATTTATTCACTTGGTAAATATCATAGGAGCGCAACCTTCCACTCATATGATACTTGTTTTTTTTTTAATTGTAACAGTCTTAACCCCCAACATAAACGGGTCGGAGACTTGCCTGAACATTTTGATTTACTGCTTTGTTGTTTAGTTTTGTGTTTAGCGTTTGTTCTCACCATTTACGATGCCAACACTGTCAGAGCAGGGGCGCGGTTTCTCCCTATGTATGAAGTCATAAATACCTCATCATATCAGCTCAGTATATGTCCCCACCGAGGGGCTCAGAGCCTACCCTATTATTAGGGGTGATTAGGTCATAGTCAACCACGCTGATCCAGTGCGTGGTTGACTTCACACATATCTTTGAATTTCCTCGGCGATATCTGCAGGTTGCAGCACGATGTTTTCCTCCACCGTAAGAGCGTCGGCTAATGTACATATGCAATTCGAAAATGGAAAAACACTTTGGTACATGGCTGGGATCGAACCTGGACAATGTGGAGTACGATCGGTCGGTGAAGCGCTTAACAACTGCCGACATAAATACTTAGTAACATAATAATACTTAGTTTTAAAAGCACAGTCATTCAGTATTGTTATTTGATTACAATAATCAAATCACTAGATCTATGTATGTGGAAGCGGGGACGGAGGTGTCCTAGGACCGTGTTTAATGGAAGTCCGCAGTCTATACTAACCCGGGTTACGGGCATACAATGTGTTGTTATTTAAATAGAAATTCCTCTGATAAAATTTTATTTAAGATATAAACGTGTTCAGAAATTCATTAGTAATAATATTTTAATGAAAATTGTTTAAACAATTCGAATGATGCGCGATTCTTAATAATATGATAACCTGCATTCGTTTGCATTCAATTAAAGTGGTCGGCCATTTTGGAATCTATAAAATTATGCTCGTGCGCTTTCCGACATGTTTAGTTTGCGGAATGTTTATAATTGTGTGCTCATTAAATTCCACAACTGAAATAAACCAAATAAATTGAGATTTTATAAATAATACGACGATATCAGTAGTTATATGTTACAGCTATTCAGATTTTTTTTTGGCAAACCGCCCACGTGCCTTGTGTAATTTCAAAGCATTAGAATTGTAATACAAACCATTCCCATGCTAATGGATACCAAGAAAAAAATAATAGTATTTCTATCTTTAAACACGTCATGCACTTTCGTACGGTTACATTTGCAGTACACGTGTATCGAATTCTTCTCAAACATTTACATAATTGATAGATTTATTATACGAAGGTCGAGTCTACTACTAAAATAATAGCGCCTCTCATTCGTTTAATGATTATTTTTGACATATATCGTTTCCACACATATTTATAGATCACGAAATAAACAAAGGAACAACGGTTTTCAAAATCTAAATCTATTTACCATGTAATAAATGCTTAACTTAGAACAACAAAAAAAAAGTATTGAAGTATCACTTAGTGTCATATTTCTAAACAACATCTGAGAAAGAAGTAATTACGAACAAAGCTTACTACTTCCTTGAAGTCCGGTAACTGTCACGTGATACTAATGCTTTTAGTATTAATGATTAACAGAATGTTGTCTTCGGGAGCTTGCATGTCCCTCGCAGTTTTATTATGTAAGAAAAGCGATATTTACTCTTATTTAAAGCAGTAAATACCATTTTAAACTTCTTTAATATAAAACGGTCAAGTCGATAGAAGGCTTATCTATCTATCAATCTAACAAAAAAAAGATAAACGTATTATTTTTATAACATTTGACAAATTAGGAACGAAAGGGTAACAACCTCTGATGTCAACATATTCTTAGTACTAACGTTGAGACAAATATAGGTATGTTTACATATATAAATGTGATATCATATTACATATGCAATGTGCAAACTATATGTTAGCACTGCAAGTCATTCGTTGCATCGACGCATATATGATACAATTCAAACTGATTGTGGACAAGTCGGACAGGTGGCGAGGTCTTACATCCCGGAACTCTCATCAGTTGCACTCGACGATGACCACCGGGGGGGTTTTAGTAGGTTACACCCTACATAAACCTGTCTTCCCCCTAGCAGTGTATCTTTCGGAGATTTCCCCCCGTCAACAAAAAAAGGTGGCAGACTCTTTCATGTTACATCTTTATTGATTTTCAACTGAAAATTTAATGTATTTATTGTAAAAAAAAGAAAACTGTTATGATGCTAATTTTTGTATTCATGTCTTCGCTCACATTTGCTTTAATATAACTAAAGCTGTATTGCTTCAACAGTCCAGTAACGCATCTGCTCCTCTAATGTTGCGCATGTTCATGGGCCGACGACCAACTTTGTGATACCGTCGCTCGTTTGCACCTTTCTCTTATAAAAAAATCTAATGTCCTAACTACCGTACCCGCAGTCTAGTAATAGTGACTGAAATAGACCCTTAATGCTGATTTTTTATATCAAATCTACGCCATAGCATGTCTATATAGTTCAATTAAGGGAGAGAAGAAATTGTTTGAGTCTAGTATTGCATTCTAGTTGTTGCGAATTGAAATTAATTTGGGTGTCGTTGTTGATTAGTTACACGGACGTTTGTTTGTTAGTTAGAAGATATTCAAGACGTTCGTTTGTTTAATATTTATATTCTATTCTCCGTGTTGACTACCTTTGTTCTAAACGTTTGTCATTGTGTATTGAAAGAGACGCTTGTGTTTTTCGTGTTCGTCTTACATGTGGGAGATCTAGCGGCGTCTTGTTGATATTTTGTTGTCGCCAACTTAAAAGTTAACATCAATATAGGACGACAGGAGTCTATGATGGCAACACATTATGCAATATGAATTGATAATTATAGACTTCAGGAAACTCGTTGAAATATTAGAATACTGAACTAAGATAGAGTGGAATCGAATGTATTTAAAAAAATAATTAAACCGTGTCGTTGAATAGACTAATTTCCTCAAAACAGAGCGACCTAGTTCAGGAGCCGAGGCTCCCGAAAAAATATGTGTATGTTTGAAATCTAAGGCATTATTATTATACTACTTACACTAAAAAGATGCTTTATCTGTAATAACAAAAAAATATTATTATTATTACAAAAAGAACATATAAATGTGCATAATTCGACGTTAAAATTTTATTACAATCTCAAATATATTAGTAATAGAACATTTTGAGTAATTAAACAAAAATATGAAAATGGTTCGAAATTTTAAAAAAATAGACTATTGTACAAAAAAAAATTATATATGATGGAGGAATGTATTTTTATCATACGATCATACCGTAGTTTATTTTTCCAAGAGTTCAATGCATTAAGCCATAGCGTTCTTTGTAATACGATCCGAGATCAAAGCATAGACAATTTTATTGTTAACCTCAGTTATATAAAACCTTTGTTCATGTGTTGCATGATAAGCAAGCGGCGTGGGCGGAAAATGTTTGATTGCTTGTTCGGAATGTCAAAAAGCACATTTTAAACATTTTACATAATGTATTTATTATGGATATATGTTCTTCTGGTTGTTTATCATTTTGGTATATTATAATGAGATTATGGCGCCATTATTCTGTCTATTAATACTTCACTATTGTCTTGAACTTTTGATATTAATTGCTTTATGTTGATGAATATAGACGACGGAATCTTCCGACGTAGTATAGGATATGATTAATTTCGACACTCTTTAACGGTCAATGACAATACATTTATCATAAGTATACTATGACTAAAATGTTAGTGCATTTTTTAGGACAACATTGTAACATAAGTCAGTAGACCTATAGATGTCAATTATAAACTTGTTAACAAAAACATTCTTTTTTCTTTTTACATTGAAATTAATTTGTTTTTTTAACTATACAAATAGTGTTTTATTATCTGTAATTTTTTTGTTGAGATTACTTACCCTTAAATCAGCTTTTGTTTGTATTTCTATTAAAGTAATATAACTTGTACCAATAGATACTTCAAACAAAGTAAGTTACCGTAAGGGGGTCAGGTTCCAAACACGCGAACTGACTTCGAAAGCGTCTCGCAAGGGTGAGTCAAATGTGAAAATCTTTTTAGCATTCCTATCAGTATTAAGTGAAATGCAAGTACCAATTGTATTCCGCCAATCGGGCGACAGTTCGTCTGAGGCCACGCCTACGTTAGATGCGCATTGACCTAGAGCCATTGAAAACTACGTGACTTAGTGCCTAGACTTACGTAATTACCTGCGAGCCGTAAACTTGTTGAAGTCTTATACATTATCCTTGTATTACAAGAACTTGAGGCAACTAAATAAACCAATAAATATTAGTTTTATTTTTAATTTGTGTTAAAATGGAATTGTATATAGGCTAAAGATTGTAAGAAACGATAGATAGATACCTACTGTTAAAAAAAAACACCAAAACGCTTGGCCGTTTTGTATTTCTATGAAACTGAAATCAGAAACAAAAGACAGTGTAGATCATTTGCCGGGATTGTTCTAAAATCAACATTTTTAGTGTATAATGTTGTGACGAACATAATGGTTTTAAATCAAGGTTGTTATGAAAAAATACTTTAGCTGTGCGCTCGGTGGGCCTCTAAAGACACGAAAATACCTCCAAACATGTGAATTCATTAATAAAAATAATTTTCAATGGTCTTTAAACACTGTTTCTGTTAGTCTTCTGTATCCGGCAGTTAATCTTTACATGTTAAAATATATATTAGTAATACATACAAGGTTTTAACTATATATGTTTTATATCGAATACGTGACTATGAATTGAGTAATTTGATTAATTATAAAAAAATATAGTTTCTTAATTTAATTTTCATAGACGTTTGAAGGCCAGAACGTGGGGACCTTTTGAATGTAGCAACGCGTCCGTTCGCGGTGTTCCAACTAAAAGCCATAGTCAAACGTTTCGTACGTATTAAGTCGACGGCACAAAAGCACTAGGATGAAGTTTATAAATATGTTTGTGAGAAATAAGTTGGTCCGTGGTCGGAGCAGGTTGACGACTAATTACTTTTACTATTATCTCGGATTTTACGTTCCTAATTCGTCAATTTGTGAGAAAGGGCAGAGTTTGTGAAGAATACAATTTTTCATTAAAGTCGAACACCACGAGCGTTTACGATTGTACCTATACAAGTTGCATTTATCGAATCTTAAGTTTTACTATATATTAAGCTATTAATAAATGTCGAAATAAGCTTTATAAAACTATATTTTTGAACCAGTACGATGATTATTAAATCCCATTAATCAAAACGAGGTGAGTAAGATGGTGTTTGAAAAAAATATCTTATGAAATGTTCGTGCGGCAAATTGTTTCGTGATGTTGTTGTGGTTTAATTTGTGAATGTAATGGGCTTCCATTAAGCGAAAGCGTACGCCTTAAAAAAATATTAGTCTATAATTAGGTCTAAGTATATCTACCTAGCTTGCCTGGGGCTAAATCAACAGTGTAATTCTAAATGTGTACTGTTTTTATTTAAGCTTTTAAATTTCTTTACTATACTTACAATAACCTAACCGTAAACTTAATTTATCATCTGTACTAGCACACTAGCGACATAACAGAAATACGAAGACTTTGAAATAAAATCAGATTGGGTATACCTTCGCTGCAATATACCATAAAATTTAGTTTCTCCGACCATGTAGGTTTAACACTACTACTCAGTTTTAATATAACAACACCATCTAATGTGTTAAAGGATATTAATTTCACATTTTTCCGCAAGATGGCGAGTAATTCTATATTACTGGTCAAGATATAAGCACAATGTATTACATAATGTTGTAATAAAATAATATTTTTACACAAAAATATCAAACACATTACACAGTCTTATTAAAACATTGAAAATCATTAATAACTTGACGTATTGTTCTTGAACGCAAATTTATTGCACAATTAATTTTATGAATGGAAAGACCTACTTAAAGCTGCTGAGGCGGGGAAGGTCGCCAGCTTCAATGTCGATAAATAGCTGAATAACTGCATTTTTACATTCAACATGTGCATGTCAAGCAGAAACATTTCATACTAATTGCGTACTTTGTTGAGAGCATATATTTTTGGTTGGTATCAGGGGAAGGGGATCTTAAACATACCCTGCTGGCTTATAAAAGGGTTATGCAAGGTTTTACCTACTAAAACCAGCTAGGTAGCCATCCTCTAGTAGACAGACTGAACTCCGGGATCATCATTGGAAAGCATCATTATTAAAATCACTTATTTCGATATTCCAGTCAGTCAAGACGAAACAGAATTTCTTAAAAAAAACATAAGTAATCCTTGGGGAGTAATTTAAAATGCAATTTTTGGACATTCCTATCATAGATTGGACTTAAAAAGGTTGTCATGTTTTACTTATACTTACCCCCCACACACCATGAGATAATATTATGATTTTCATAAATAAAATATTACGTACAACGTGTCATAAATAAATCCATTTATTTTTATAGTTATTTGTTTATTCATTTCGATGATGTGTTACCCGGCTCCTTTAATCTCAACAATCTTCATAAATATATTTACGACAAAGCAATTATTGATAATTTGTTTCCTATTCCACTTTATTGCGCGCCTCGGTAATGCGTGTCTCGAGTGCCTATTACGGAATTGATTCAGCTTGTCGGCTTGTGTACTTATAGCTTATAGTGGTTCGTATTTGAAAACAAATACAATCTGGTGGAAGGTTTAATTTCTAATACATTATCTGCAGAAACGAATAAACTATCCTTAACTTAAATCCATAGATTAATGTATTCATCGTATACAAAACAGAGATCAGGTTAACTTTGATAGTAATAATTGAAAAGTATGCGTGAAATTTAATTAATAGACTCGGACACTAACCGTGGGTCAATCTTCTTTTTACAATACGTCCCTTGTTAAAATAAACTAAACAAATGCTTTCTAAACGATAAGATGAAAGTGTTTGGGAATTTCGGAGCCGATAGTATCGAAAAATATTCGTTTCTCTATCTAATCTGGAACTTAGCCAACTTTAGTGTTGTTGCATAATGATAAAAATAGATTGCAACCATTGACAGAATGTTTTTTTCTTTCTTAAATAAACGATAGCACGCGTTCTTATCTAAACGTTATTGTTATATCGTCTGTCATTATTAGTATACATAAAAAGCTTTGTAACTATTCTTAAAGTAATCTCGGGAACTGACAATACAGTAAAAGTCAATCATCATCAACCTGCCCTTTTCCCTAAAAAGGGTCGTCACAGTGACACTTTTATATACATCTCTAACAACCTTTATATCTGAACTGATATCACTCTTTTGCATACTTTCATACAATCTATCCACGCCTTGGGTCTTTAATAACTTTGTAACCATACACATTCAATAGTAACACCTTGTTTATGTGCTAATCATTACTCTACATAACATTAACTTAACTGCCTAGAACAATTGACTTAGTAACTCAAAAAGTATGAAATAAGGTTGAATAACTTATTGATTTCTTTAAGTGAGCTTTGTTTTAGAAAGACGCTCAATCAGCTGAGTGGTTTATTGTGTAAATTCAGATGAAATTGTGTAGTTTAATATTATGGTATGCGGTTATTTAGGTACGGCACGCTTGCCTTTTTAATAATATTATTGAAACATACGTTTTAATCCAATAGTTGTATCAGTACACTTAAATTGATTCAAAGAACTTTGGGACAGACGTTACGGATATTAGACACAGGAGAGAAACGAAAAGGGAATAAGAAATATCAAATATTTTTATAATAGGGAAGAACAAAAGACGGCATGATTCTCTACATCATACTAATAATTGGTAAAGTAAAATACGTATTCATGTTTGTTAGCTGCTAACTTCAAAATGGCTAAACACATCTGGATTTACCACAAAAACTGTCTGGATGAGCACATAGAGCATATTCCGCTCAGACGATGTCGGGGGTAACTGTTAGTTATCTAATGAATACCACGCAATTAAAACAAAAGACTGTCGATGCCTTTTTTGTTCATTATAAATAGTCACTCAATAGAATTTTGAATTACATGAAATCGTTGTAGCGAGTTGCAGAAAACGAATATAAAATTAATGTATTGTCCGCACAGGGATAAAGTTACCTCAATTTGGTTTTATGAAGTGACATTGAATGTGAGTTAGGCACGTTCGGGTGTGGGCTGCATATATTAGGAGACGACCGCAAATAGGTCACGGCGGCGGACGCGAGACGGATCGATGGACGTTCTTTTTTATGGCAACTCCGATCCTGCGGTGCCATCACTTTAACCAGTACACATAAAATAAAATGGAACAAACATTGTAGTCTATGGCAATATTAAAATTATTAAATCAATTTTGTAACATAATATTCTATTACTTTATAAAGATATGCATAAAAAATCCAGTCAAATAAGATATCCCCTAGTAAGATACAAGTAGCTAGTGACTGCAGGTAACATTGGACGTTTAAAACACGTGTCGAAACTGGCCACTGGACGCGGCAAACATTTACATGTATTTATAATCAATAAATCATACGTCAATAGAATTATTTACGTTACCCGAATACGAAAATATCAAACGACACTGGCAAGCGAAGTATTTGATAATTCACAATGCTTTTTTTTTCTTAACCTCTTCGTTGCCAGTTGCAGAACAGAGAACCGGTTCCACGCCCACTAAAATTCTGATTGTCGAGGACGAATCAGCATTTTTGGAACGTTTAATTTCGTATACCGCTAATTTACCTTTTATCGAATTTTATTATACCTCTTATCAATATATTAATGTGAAAGGACAAAGAAAACTGACAAGGGTATTAAAACTTTTTGGTAAACTGGCAACTATATACTGGCTGACAATAAACGGCTAAAAGAAAGAATACTAGTGTTTTATGTATTCTTCATTCATAAATCAAATTAATTAAACATTTAACGAGGTTGCAAACCGGATACACATTGTGTTGTAAATATTACTAAATGCGTACATATTTTTATTGTCTTATAAAATTATTGTCAAAGTTTCAAGGGCGTAGAGGATCCAATGGATGACCTCAGGTTTTCTTTATTCGTAGTTTTGCGGTTACGGGATTCTATTGTATTGATAGATAGAACTTCTAGAATGTTCCTTGAAATGTGATCTATGTGGAGTGCGCTTATACAATTTACATGATTTAAACATTTGTAGAACGAAATAGTAATATTTATAAGCAAGTTAGAAATGTATGATTTTCTCACCCACGCAACTTAATCCCATCTCAGTAAACTCACGTATCGTATTGACAAAAATGCCGAAACATCGCAAATGGTTCGGTCTAAATTGCATAGCCTTAAATTGTATACGGGTATTTGATTATCGTTATTCTATGACGGTACCTCGATACTGGATCGGTTAGGGTAGTCCGCGTTCAATTTTTTTGTTAATATGTGCAGATTTTTGTTAATTGACCTATACTTGTTTTACCACACCAACTGAGCTCTAGACTTGTGGTAGAATATGGTCCATGACAATAGGCGGCGGGGTTCGAACTCTCCACCACGGCATCGGAAATCCGTACCCTTTGCTATTAGGCTATTAGCAATTCAATTGTAGAGACCGACTCCAATTTCAAACACTGTTTTAAAACGTTGAAAAAATTAAAAAAAAGACGACTATATATTTTATAAAATAAAAGTTAAATTGTCACTGAGATAAAAAAAAATAAATAGGCAATAAATATTTAAGTGTATATTGAAAAAATAATTAATAAGTGTATTGAGGAAACGTTTTGTTTTCGTTATTTCCGTACCATGTTTAGCGTAACGAATGCTATTTTTAGCGTATCTAAACACGTTATTTACAACACTAAATTAAACAGCCTTGGACCGGGAGTATTAGTTTAGTTGTTAGAAAATGAACGCATCTGTGCCACATAAAAGATCACAAGTACTTTAGTAGTACATAATAGTCGGTTGTAATTATACTAACGCTTTGTGAGTCTCCAGGTATTATCATTTTATTGGTTTCCTGTCATAAAATTGTGTAGAGGTCGAATAGGGCATTGCAGCTTGGACTATCAATTGTTGCAGTTTTCCGCTACTGAAACATTGTTAAACACAGATTAATAATGTTAAGTTAAACTCATATATTATTTAACTTAGTAATCTAATGTCAGGAAGTAACTGTCACTAAAACATGAATAACGTGAACTATTTTTTTTTTAAATAATTAAAAGTATGCCGTTTTTAAACCTAAACGTTATACTGCGTTTTAATCATTATTACAATGCCCTCTTGCGGTTAATTTGTGTAAAATTGTTTATTTCATGCACACATTATTTCCACTGAATCATAACCGCAATCCTTTGGCGATATTGTCTGTTGTACTAGTCTAAATGTCTGCTAAATTTTCAAGGTCACGCACTAATTCCATATTGACAAAATCATACATTTTCCGCAATACTGTTATTTCAATATAATGATATTATACACGTCTTTCACGTTGAGATAATTTAAAAATGTTAAAATAATTAAAATAGTATACTAACGCCAGACTACATAAAAAGAAAAACTGTAGCTTTACAATACTGTATTTAAAAACATCATACATTAAGTAAATGTAGATAGGAATTTACATGGGGTGTACATAACGATAGTCATATTCCTCTATTCTTGTATATAATGACGTCATCAAATTCTTATACATTAAATCTATAAATAAACGATTAATTTATCTTTCATACTAATCACATTATGTATAATAATTGAACATTGCGACTATAAAGTTATTCATTTGAATTATAGCCATTTCAAAGTCTCGCGTCAAACGTGACTTAACATAGTTGGCTCATTTAATAATAAATCGGTGAAGGTTGGTTTTAACTTATTTACTATTTCTACTTTACAAATGTCGCTTACTGATGAATGGCTGCGTGGGTTGCGATCACACTCCTCGTAATTTTTTTTTTTTATAAAAATATTAAGTAGAATTTCGTTAATTTACTTATTTCTTTAAATCATTTAATTGAAGCTTAAAGCGTGTACTAAGATATTGTTTACGACAATAGTCGAATGAATTCGAACCCACGACCGCTAGATCGGTAGTCCATACTCTTAATCATAAGGCTATTGGCGCTTCCAAGAGTTACAAGTTTGATGATTTGTTTTTTTTTAAAACAGTTTCTTGGTAACGATCAAAGTACTCTACATCAGTAAGAGTTTTGTTTATTTTTTACGAATAATAATGTTTATACTTAATCATACTGTCAACTTAATCTTTAAGCTTGCAATACTTTCTCCTGTATCGCCATACATAAGTCAATTGTCAATATATAAATTAGAATAAGCCATTATACTCGCAAGCCATATCTCAGTCGACAGTATGCATCAAATACAAATCTTTTTCGTCTGATACATGTTAGACGTGAAATTCGAGTGAACAATACCTCGCCAAACTTCCTTTGTTCCTTTACGCCGGTATTCGGTGCTTCATATACGCAGACTGGCGCCGTATTACATGTCAAACAATAGGTTGGACGCAGAATTGACAATTAGCAATCTGTAACTATATTCTTACGGGAGGCCTACCCACGCTGCTTCCACTTGTCGCTAGCCGCCAGGACTTTGTTGCCCTATAGACAGTCCGTTCTGTGGGCCATGTGGCCGGCCCAGTGCTACTTAAGGTTCGTAATTCTTCAGGAAATATTAAAAAATAAATAGTGATGTAAAAAAAATGTAAACGTAGTAAAATAACCTTAAATTCAAATAAAAACGATAAATGTCTCAATAAGTATTTAATTAATTGATAGGTCATTAATGAATTAATAAAATGTATACAAAGTTTTATACTTTTTTTAGAAGTCACCGCAACGTTACAATATTAAGATAACATCTGTTAAATCATCACAAATTTAATTAAGCGTATTTTGAAATGAATAATTTTTAATCTCCCGGAGGCGATGCTTGTGAATGTTAATACTCTTTGGCATGGGATCTGTAGCTGTGTGCGTTAGTTCGGAGCACACCCACCGACCGTCGCGCCAAAATTGCGGCCGATAGAGTTTTTGCCCGCCACCGAGTGTCAAGGACACGCGCGCTTCTGTTGCTACGTTCAGAAACGAGCGCTAAACGAATTGCTTTATACAAAATATTGCTCTTTATTACACCTATTTTATTAATTAAATATTTTTAAAAACAGATATTTTTTTTTAATAAATGACATGAGTAGAAATACAATTTAATAACCTAAATATAAACGTTCTGATTTCGATTTTTCTTTAACATAGATGTTGACGCTTTTCGTTCCAATTTTAAAATTCAGTTATGGACACAAAGTCCTTCAACAGTCGAAAAACAATGAACCAATGGACGAGTGTTGTCCAAAATCGCGTCATAATGTACACCTTTGTTAGTTTGAATACAAATTTGTACGAGCAGATTAAATAACAATAACGTTAGAATATACTTTATGATGTTACAATTACGTAATTATCGTCTACATTAAAATGTAGTTAAAGAAACAAAATATTTATACGAAAACTATGCAGTAGAACTTCTAATAATAAAAACCGTATATCTTAAATGATAAAATGATTCCATTAGTAGCATTGTCATAAACAAAAGTACGGGCAAGAATCATTAATCAATGACAGAAGGTCAATCAACTTTTAAAACCTCAATTTACTGAGACATCAAACTCTACAGATTTATCATACACTGGCACATATTACTACAGTAACGCGCGTGTTTTGTTATCTAAATAAAACGTAGATATATTATTCTCCAGTACCTATTTTACAGTTCTATATAACATCTTTGTGCACAAGACCTTACTTCGTATTGATTCACAAGTCACTTGCAATCACCGATCGTAATGCTCTCACTCAAGGACAGAACTACCATTTTTTTGAGATTATCGATGTTTTGAGATAAACATCGATGTTGCCATATAACAAATTATCTTCACATCGATGTCATTAATGTATAGATATAACAGGAAGTTGCCATGGTCGTTCCAACATCAGTTTGAGTTCGATTAATCGACGTTCATAACTGTATACATTTAAAAACACATCTAAAATTTGTTTTTCATTGATTTCTCAAAGTATGACATAAGGACGGAAACCCATATATGGTTCATCTAGTTGCAGATGTCCATGGACGTCGAGATTCCCACTGTTCGTTTACCCCTTACTATTATAAAAAAATATTTTTCATAGTAAAACTTTAATAATTTATTATTATTATTAACACATTACAATTTCTTAAGTATTACGAATTTATAAGGTAACTTAAAATTTGATTGTATGTTCAGTTTACTCGTTGATTACACGTGAATTGAATTTAAGAACGTACGTTCATTTAAAGTGCAGGTAACTTATTAATTGTAGGCAATACGTGTTTGCCGCAGGCATACAGCCTTAAGGCATTGTTACGTGTGACTTGTAAAATTAACACGAGTGAACTTTGACTAAGATTTCTTCACCGCATAATTTTTAAACATGTTTATTTTTCTTAGTACAGACATTAATGATGTAATTTATCAACAAATAGTATTAAAATATGAATTAATTACTATAACAATTGGTAGATTTTCTTTTAAAGGTAATTAGTAGAAATACAAAAATAAACTTGTCGGCTAGTTTTATATATTTAATTTTTATTTGTTAAATAACATATTCGGCCGTTAATTTAGTATAGTCAGTAAAACATTATAAACAGGATAAAACAGTAATAAAACTAAAGCAATTAACTTGGCACATATAAAATCGTTAGGAGAGACACGGAGCGGGCGCGGCTGAACTAGGTTACCCATTTCTTGTAAATTCACGTAGTCGGAAACATAACGACTGGTCACACCTCCATTGTGTTGGCGGTTAAGCCGTTTTAGTATTGATAATGTTTCCCCTTGAATGGAAGGTTATCGGCTGTCCTGTTCTCTCTTATGCGTTTCACTTAAGTAAGAGTGAGAAAGAATTCTTCATCATTTCAATAAGAAATAAATACTACTGTTTATGAGGTCCTGGTAGTTGAGGAAACTAACACTGTACGCTTTGTGTATAAACAAATGTTTGCATGCCCGTCTATCATTTCACGGATACAGTTAAATTTTCTCCGCTCCCATTTTGTTGCAGTAAATGCTATCGAATAAATTTTGTATTACAATATTTTGCCTCACTTAAGATATATGGTATACGTGCCCACGCATATTGACCGGATACATATATTTTTCGTTGGCCGTTTTTGTATACGGACATCCTACAGCCAGTTCGTATTTGCATATAAGATTAAATTGCCAAACCCACGCTCCGTTGCGGCGGCAAGCAAAACAAAATAATCAATAAAGTTTATCCGCTTGGTACATCGTCTCTCCTCGTCTAGCTTTACTACAAAATCAACAGCTCACATGATTTTTAATCTCTCCCTTTTTTATAAAAAGCATTCTAAACATGAAAATATTCTTTTGGTATTTTTTTTGAGTTAATGTCATATACATATGGCACATTTAACCTTAGGTAAATATCATATACCTAATTCGGTGCGCAAAAGTGACATGCGTCCAAAGATCCCTTCAGGCCTGAAGTGTTATTTCTCGGGGTACATCTCTTCAGTTTTGTGTTTTACAAAACAGAACAAACATTTTGAAAATATTTTTAACTGCTTGCTTAGTTAAATTCAGGCAGTATATCTCGGTTAAATCATTACATTTTACATAGATTTTTAACTTATAAACAACACTTCGACTACCTTATCTTACCTAGTCTATGCGTTGAAACATTGTTAAAATATGTCTCTAGATAATAACTACAATATATTTCACTTTCACTCATAGGAGACGTGTGTCGTATGAACAGATGTGGTGTATTTGTTCATCAAACGAGCCATTCACTGTCGACCAATGCGTTACGCAAAGATTATTAAATAAATGGTCATTTTTATTTAACAAGTTCGCTGATGCAACTGAACATTAGTGTTGAAAATGTTAATTAAGATATGCTTAAATGGATGTCTATGGGACATTTGCAAGTTCCAGATAATAGTTAACAACGAATTTACATTACGTAACTTTTAATCCTGTAATTTTAATGTGAAAGAATAATGTTTAAAATGCAACAAAGACGTCTCCAAAGCGATTTAAAAATTGACCTGCGAGCTAGTTTTGAATAAAACGACAAGGAATTTGAGAAAAAAAATAATAATCCAAGGCGCTAACCTTAAAACGCTTGTCTATTACGATTCACAAAAGCATATTTCTCCCCGTGCATTTTCCTCGGCGCGATCGGAATGAGCAAAAACGTCGGCCGTAAGTAGGTTACTCTGTCTCCGTGCTTTATTGTGTTTACGTGCACAGATATGAGATACAGAGATACAGGCTGGGTCAAGGTGTATGCGAGACAGCTTTCGAGTCTCACGACTGTATATGGAGGCTAGCATATTTTAGCTACCGTTCAACGTCGCCGCAAATCATTTGTTCGGTCACGACGCGTCCCATTTGTTGGCCGACACCCTAATTTCCACATAATGTTGTCTAGATGCGACATCGGTGTAGTGTCTGTTAATTGCTTAATCCACCGTCCTCGCGTCCCGAACGTTGCGACGAACAATGGACGTAGCTAACGCGGAAGACTCGAAATGCGTCGTAAAAAGCGCGTAGTTTTAATTTTATGGCCCGCATTCAATTGGGGCCAGTAAAAAACGTTTTATTGGAGTCGCATCCTGGCCGTAACGCCGCGAGGTCGCGACGCTCGCAGCTCTAATTAAAAAAAAACCCGATACGCAAACTTGCGAAAGCGCAGCAGAGACACACAATTACGAAATCCCTACGAGCCCTTCATTACTTTTTTTAAATTATATTTAAGCGAGTTAACCTTATTTATGTTTATAATCAATAGTCAATCTTTGATTTGAATTGTAAATTTAAGAATGTATGCTGTTATCTGTTTGCAGTACGTTTAAAGACCACAGTGGTCTTTATGTCGCTGGTAAACAAAAGTCATTGTATCTGGTTTTATGTATGCCAAATATTTCTATCAAGTATTTTACTAAAAAAAAAAATCACATCGATGAATCAACACAAATAAATTTGTAAACAATCGTCATTTTTAAAATACTTCAAAATCAATTTCGCATACGAATATATATAATAACAATTGTGTCCTTTGTTTCAGATAGAACAAAACCGCCACCAACCGCTACATTACCCTCCCGTGAAGACTTCCGACAGTGAGACTTTTCAAGTGCCATTTGGAACCAGTTTACCATACAGTGATATTTAGGTGTAGTGCTAGCGCCGGCTAGCTAGGTGTAGTGATAGACTTAGGTGAGGTGCTAATAGTATTTAGTGTTTAAAAGTGACCAAAAATTACGAAGCTGGCTCCGTACAAGGATATATTGAACTCATCTAGTATGAGCTCGGCTGTGCCAAGCATCAAGTGTGAGGACTCGCCTTCGCCGAGCGCGCCCATCGGGGCAGAGGGGGACGCGGAGGGGGCGGGCTTCAAGATGAGCATCAACGTGAACCTGAGCACGGCTATGATGAACCTCCTGGCGGCGGACAACGTGGGCCCCGCGCTGCGCACACCAGAGATCGTCAACGACGTTATCACCATGACCAACCCCCTGGACCAGTACAACTACAATGACAAAAGTTCCACCTTCAAGGTTAGTGTTAACATATAACACAGTATGCTCTCATATCTTCTCAATGACCTACCTTAGAATATAATGAAGATAAAGAGAATGTTGCAAACTACAAAATCTATCTGTACGGAACAACTCTGACATGTTTCAAACTTCGACATGCTTTTAAATGCAATTAAATGTTAGATAAAATTAGACCTTTTTTAATGTGTCTGTCAAAATTAATGCATACGATAAAAATGTTTAGGCCATAAGCTTACTTAAATGTTAAACATTTTTATGATATCTGTCGCTAGCAATTCGTAACTGAGATGTAATACTATGCAGAGTAATATTGAGACTTACGATCAATCTATTACTTGATTCAATCTAATCTTTTAACGAAAGTAGACCCTATACTACTTATAAAACGTCTTAACTCACGTGTCAATCGGTATCAGTACCGACTAGTTTTGAGCCAATCGGGGGCTCATCTTCATCATCAAGATGAGTTAAGCCGTTTTATAAGTAGTATACTGAAAGGTCTCACGAAAGTTTTAATAGTTTAATTGAAAATAGTCCCTTTAAAAAAGTCTACAAATATCTAACTACTGTATATCTATGGTCATAGATCAGACAATGTACATTTTTACCCAGTATGACCAGTCATTGTCTGATCTGACCAGTCATGTCTGACCATAGATGTCTTTTGTCCTATTTCCGAATCTTCAAACATAAAATTTTATTTCACCAAGGCTTAATTTGCATTAATAATTCTTAATGTATTAAATATCAATTCTAATAGAAAAATATCCTTTCTCACAATAATGAACTGTATGCGTAATGAAATAGAACTTAACAAGTCCATTCACTTTTTAGAATTGCTTCCATATAAATGATAATGAGGTAGGGGTTTTTTCGCTGGCCTACTGACCTATTTCCATCGCTCAGTTGTTTTCGACAAAGATTCTTTGTTCATTATATTTTACTGCGAAACACAAATCAATTTAAATTAAACCAGTAGTTATTGCACCAAGTAAATATTCGAAAATTGTTTCTATAATTATACATAAACATTGCAGAGCTGAGCTTGGATCCTATTCATTTATTTATTAGATAGAATCTACCCTATTTAGAGGTGACTAGACCATAGCATACCACGGCTCAGATGATGATGAAAGAAGACAAAGAGAACTGCTCTCTATTAAACTTGGATAACCCAAACACGCTTCATCATTCATCATCAGCTCACTCTACGTATTCGTTGAGGGGCTCGGAGCCTACCCTATTATTAAGGGTGACTAGGCCATAGTCAACCACGCTGGCCCAGTGCGTGTTGGTTGCCAGCACTCATAATTTCTTCACAGATATATGCAGGTTGCTCCACGAAGTTTCCTTCACTGTAAGAGTGTCGGAAACATGCTTATCCAACGTATATTATTGTGATACGTCGATTCACAAATTGCTAGTGTCAAGTGTTTCTAAGATTACGATTGATAACGCGTTTGGTCGGGTAAAGACGGATGTCGGAGTTGAAATGTTGCCAGCTTTAGTCTATTCCGCATTGGTCGATGTTAACTTTGCACAGGTTATATCAGTTAGGTCTCAGACATAACGGCGCCGTCGGTTAATCTATATTTAGTTAGCGTTGTGAACGCTGTAATGTAATTTTGCGTCATTTGATGAATGAGATATGTGTCTATACATACATACGTCGTTCAGTGTAAAATGCCATAGAGAATTTAGAGCGTGAAATAACAATGGAACAATACGGAATTATTTGTACATTTTAATGTATTGATGTAACAGTTTTTGTACTTTATAAAATATATATTTATGTCGGAATATCAATTATTGTAATTTAGTTTGACAAGTGAATATTTTTTAACTAACTTGAATATTTATTAATTATCTTGAAAGAAAAGTATGAATAATTCTATTTATACGTGAAGAAAAATGTTTGCAACTATTTTAGAAAATTGCTAAAACAAATGAATGTGAAATTTAATACTGAAAACGTTTCAAAACGAATTATTGTCGAATTTATGGAAATTATAATACATATTTAAATAGCAAAGTTCACATTTAAACTTAAGAATAACAATAAACTTTACCGAGCTGTAGTGTTATTTACTAGGAAATCATAAATTCCGCAAGAATAAAAAAAAAACATTAGGCGTATCGTAAACATGTTTGCGAGGAGACAACACCGAATTGCCACGTCAATAATGTAATCAAACAAGGAAGGATGGAGGTCGTTTCATTCTGGTATTAGAGAAGAAACGTTTACATTTTCCAATAAACCGTTAATTGTTGGATTAGCTATGGTATCTTAAAGGTAGAAGATAATATAAAACATCCTTTAAAAAACTGTACAGTTCTTGAACATTTCATATGACATTTTTAGCTGACTTCAAACGGGATAAGGTTCAAAATTTGTCTATTTTTTATGTGTTGCCATAGTTCTCTCCTGGTTATGATGGTTTTAAAAACGTACTAAGTTTTTTTTTTAAATAAGCTTATAATTTTTTTTATTAATTCCACGCGTACGAGGTCGCGGGCGACAGCTAACTCATAACCAACATACTAAAACGCCGGTGGGCAACGTAGCGTAAAACATTCCATTAGTCGGTCACCGGGGGGGCGCGAGTGAGCGCGGATTAATTTCCTCTTGTGTTGCAGGGCGGAAGCGGAAACGACTCCAACTCCTCGATGTCCAACGGCTCGTCCGCCACTTCTCCGGCCTCTGGTACTCCGCCCAGCATACAAAAGGTAATACAGCAAATACATCTAAGTATAGTACCAGTCATTTGATTTGGCACATCGGGAAGGAGAGTACACTTCTGCCCCACGTGCCAAGTCATTATACCTTATGCCTTTGGCATATTGGTACTTTAGATTTCTTATTTGACACTTCTTGATGTTTATGGGACCCGAATATTCTTATAATACATGCGATGGATTTAGCATGACTTAGGGGAAAATGTATTAACTTAATTAAGTATTCATAAATATTTATTTGCATCAAACATTAAGAAAATCATAATGAGGATAAAACATAGAGAAAATTAATGAAATGGAAATGAGATAAAAGTCCATTATCAGTCATTTAGATGTTGCTTATCTTCACCTACTCGAAACAGTTAGATGTGTAATCATTTGCTCATAGAGCCGCCGTATTTGAGTCACTTAAATTTACTCGGAAAATATTCAATTTACCTATTCCATGAAATTCTGAACTTCATAATCTATTGTTAAATTCCATGGACAGTCATGAAATATTTTTTTCTGTCTTAGGCATAGTTGTAAGTCTTTTTACAATAACTGGAAAATGTTGGTCCTTTGAGCCGGATATGATTTAATCGATTGACGAGTTAAGTATGCAATGATTGTACCGCATGTTACAAAAAAATACATCACAAAGAATAAAAACATTTATAATTGCAATAAATCACTAACGTGGCTGCTCATATTGAAGATGTAAAAAGTAACATTAATAAGAAGCTAGCTATCCAAAGACGCAATTAAAATAGTCTAAGCTAAGGTATACATTGCTGGTGGTCCCGTGGACTACAGAATTTATCAGCCGATGGTTTAATCGGGTTGGACTGTTGAGCCAAAATGACTTAAAAAAACAAATGACGCTCACTTCCATACATGTTTGTACTGATTTAGGAGCCTGTTTAAATAGCTTGTCTGTCAGGCCTAAAAGTAAGTAACCATCCTAAATAAATGTATTTTACTTTCTTCACATTCATAGCTCGAAAGCGTTATATAGCTGAGCTATAACAAAAGCTATAATTTATCGACAATCGTAAATAGCGTTAGCATTACGTAAACATGTCACATCCTGCATCTGTGTTTCTATTTTAATATTTCTTTAGTACACATCGAGCGAATGTTTTATTCATATTATATCTTATCCGACCATCTGCTACACTTCGCGATTCCGGGACTAACAAGGCCCGGGGCCTTAGAAAAAATGGAAGAGTTTCTTTGATTTATCATTTACGCAAATTGTAAATAATTGTTTACTATATTACTAAAAGGAGACAGCTGAAAACCGACGCAGGGACGGTGCAGGCCGTCCCTGCACTTTCTAAGCTGGCTCCTTTTGACACACATTTAATCTTTTTTTTGTTGTACTAAGATTTTTAAGTGTTTTTTCGTGTGTGGCATATAAGATTCTTTCTATAATTGTTATGCGATAAAACAGAGAATCGCATTTCGATTAACAATGTTCGACATTTAACATTAGTACAAGAGTACTTGTAAAATGTAATGTTTATTTATAAATGAAAACAAAATACAATCGTTTGAATAATTCTTACAATTTAGTATTCGCAAGTTACAATACTTTTCGAGATGACATTGTAATGGACCACAATTCCCAGACGTAAAAATACTTTGTATTGAAGCAATTTCTATTATGAACTATTGAAGCCTTTTTGCCTTCAGCTTCGAGACAATGGACGGACGTTAAAATGTATGAGAGAAAAAAAAACAAACACTTCTACGTGATTATTATAATTGCAATTGTATATAAATTGCTACTGCATTCGCTTGTAACTAATCCCGCGGTTTTATATAATTAAAAATAGGTACGTACGTAGACAAGTTTGATCGCTGCTCATCGCGACCTTGATGAAATGATTCGATCAAGGTGTCGACCGTGAATCATTGCAGCGTAAAAAATCTAACAGCACGATCTTAGTTCTCTGCAAACCACTTAAATAAGTATATTTATGATTTCTTCACATGCTTTCAAGGATTCACGTTGAATATTGAATTAAAAACTTAATTCAATGGCAGAAATAATATCGTCTTAATCAACCATCTCTAGTCGGTAAAGCTTCGCTAGAAATTAACACAAAGGTCTCTGATGTTTCTTTTTATTTTTAATTCATACTCCCGTAAGGGAATACAATATTTTCTTAGTTTATGTAGTTATATATTTTATCTAAGAATAGTCAGTATATCTGTATGTAACATTATAATTAAAGTTTCGTACATCGTGTACAGTATATGTACGTTCCAAAAAAACAATTGTAAGATTTTCCTTCGTCCACAAGTCCGCGTTCGTTCTGATTAGTATCTGATTTTGATGACAAGTTCTTTTAAAGACATATAGGTAATGTATACCGTAGTAAATTATGTTTTTTTAATAGCCTACAAACGAAATTGCGAGTAAAAGCTAGTTTTGAAATATATTTCATAATATACGCTTGCAAGTTAAATACACTTCTTTCTCAAATTAAACTTTTTCACAAATTAAAATACTTTCATCTTACTCTACTAATATATTTCTTTGTAGTGCTATCAAAAGTTTATAATGTAAATTTTATTAGAAATTCTATGTTGCAATAATTCAATACAATTTGATAAAACTTGGTTACCAATGCCGTATTTATGAAAAAAATCTGTATGCAATTTTACAGAGTGAAAATTCACGGTTCCTGCCGATATCTCTAGACTTACAAAGTTATCAAATACGAGGAGCATAAATCAAACAAAATTATACTGCTCACTAGCGCCACCCTGTCAATGTCAAAAAGCTCTTACAAGAACTTTGTAGTATAACTTGTTTTTTTGATATCATTTTACGTATATATAATTTTTATTTTTTCTGGTATAACTAACTACGTTAACAGTCTCTTACCGACCTCGGCTCAGATAAGCTTGTGGCGCTATGTACAAACTTCTGTCGGTTACAAAAACAAACAAAAGCTTAGCTCATTGCTCAACACGTTGGTTCGCTTTAAGTTATTCATTATTTCCTCTGCCACTTGTAGTGTATGTCAAGGCTGCACATCGTCCGATTGCACTTTATACAAATAAATCAAAGTTCGATCAAGAATAGAATGACCTTCGGTGATCTTCAAAATAAGCACGCTTTATTGAACGCAAAAGTTTTTCTTACATTATTCTATCATCAACTCACTTTACGCCCCTAGTACCAACTTGTTATCTGATCTCCGATACCATGGTATAGATTGATTCTTACTTACGACAGATTTTAAGCATATAATGTCATAACACTATTTTATTAAGGTGATGAGTAAAAATATGAGCGGAGGACCGCATACTGTGGAAGGCATTGGGAAATGCCTAAGTCCAACAGTAGGCAGACAAGGGCTGATGGCGATGATAATGATGATGGGTAAATTGAAAAAAAAAACTGTTGTACGAAAATTTCACACGAGCGAAGTCACATGGTCTAGTAAGCAAAAAAATCAAGAGTAACACTCTCAATATATGACTTTTCATTAGTTCCCACTTTCTGAATTAGTAGGATAATAAGTTAATTTTAATCATAAATTAATAATGAAACTTAATTCCAGACGTGCTCGGATCTGATCAAGGCCGGTCTGAAGTTGTCAATTGAGTCGAAGCGCAAGATGTCCGGCAGCGACACCGACGGCGGCCTCAAGCGGTTCAAGAAGGAGGACAGCGATGACGAATATGACAGCAGTCATACTCACAACGTCAAAAACGAAGGGGTAAGCAGTCTTATAAAGTATTCTTTACTTAGTACTTCTGATCACTTCTCTTACTTATTTTTAAGTTAATTTTAATAAGGAAATCTCATAAACGTTTGCACTTCTTCTTTACCTATAGTTACGTAAGTTTTAAAGTATAAATAAAATATATGTTTTTTTTATCGATTATCTAATGGCCTGTAATAAAAAAGCCAACTTCCTTCTATTCAAACGATCAGCATTATATTCAACGTATGCCGTCCATATAAACTGTACCAACCATTAAGTTACCAGGAACTCAGAGACGCGAGATCGCGAATCGTTACTAAACCAGAGTTAGAGCGACCAACGATGCATTATAATTCAACGGCTTTATTGAAGTTTTATAGGCTTACAAAGAAGGCCCCAGCATTGCAAATGCAATTGCGTTCGTGACTAAACTGCCAGATGGAAAGTTAGCGAGTGCGATGAGAAATTATATAGGAGTCTAGTGTCAGAGCGCTTGTTCATAGATTATTAATTCAACAGCTGACCCCGGAAGACGAGGAGCGCAGGCGGCGCAGGAGAGAACGGAATAAAATAGCGGCGACCAAGTGTCGGATGAAGAAACGCGAGCGCACCGTCAACCTCGTCACTGAAAGCGAGGTCTTGGAAAACCAAAACCAGGACCTCAAAGCGCAGCTAAAGGTAACCTATAACTAACAATGTTTTTACTTTTCTTGATTTTTGATTGATAAATGAAAATCATATTTTTGGTAATTAATCTACGCAACAAAATCCTATTTTGCGAATATAGATTTTCTACAATACACTGTACAGCATTGTATCTCATTTGTTTATAACTCGCTGTTCAGTTTTGTTTCATTTACTTACCTCCTAAATGTAATAGTGTGGTAACAATATTGCCTATGTGTGATAACCTGCCGTATGTGTAGAGCATCCTTCTACAAAAAGTTTTAATCTGAATGTGTGTTGTAGTTGCCTAGATCCTACGTAACAAACTTACAATGAATGTATATAATATGATGCGTATATAATTAGAAATTATATCGAAGTTTAACTAAACGTGCAATCGTTATCTTTACAGGATTTAGAAGTTCAGAAACGGCAACTCATCGACATGCTATCGCTGCACGCGGGGTCGTGTGTCAAAAACAACAGTTCCACGACGAGGGCGTCGCCGTCGACGCCTTACAACATGCTCCGTTCATTCGAACCGCAAACATTCCCCGCGAATTTCGACGCCCAGTCGCCCTACATCAGACCCGAGTCCGCCAACATCCTCGCATCCAGCTACACCTGCGTCACACCACTCAACGGAGACTCATCCATAGACACTATCTCATCACTCGACAACACATACATCACTCAGCAAGTTATAGACGTCGACTACAATCGGCCGGACAGCGTTCTCAGTCTTCCGCCCAATTCTGATCAACATTTCATCACTACAGACGGCTACATGCCCAAAGCTGCCAACCTGCTCGTTCCTATCGAACACGAGGAGTACTATGAGTCAGAGGTAAATTACAACTTGTCGTCCGGCCAGCCGTGCCATACATACCCCGGTACCATCTCAGATGCTCAAACGAAAATCGCCAACGGCCTAAACGACGGTTGCCTCGTTTAGCCATCTGTCACATCACCATCGTTTGCGTCGGGTCCAAAATTCATTTTGACGTGTATACGTATATTTTTAAGAAATTACGAAAATTCGAAATATCACCGACATAATTCCTTTCATAACCTTTGTTCATTTTTATTTAAATAACATCTGTTGTTTTTGTTGTGAACCGCACCGCCACGTGTCTGTTGTACGTGAAACGTAACTTAAATGAAAGCGCGCATACTTCAATATTGTCAGTCAGAAGCGATGGTTTTATTTCGAAGCGTAAAGTATGTCTACTGTGTAGAACAACAATGTAGAGTTAATACATGCCTGTAACGTTAAGCTTCACAGGCATAAGGTCAGCGGGCGATCCGCCATTTAAATCGAGGTAGGTGCTATATTTAAGTTGATTTTAATTTTTCAATTAATCTACGAACGTCACATAATATATTTATGTTATTAATTTCCAATGTGTTGTGAAATAATTTCGTGTCACGTTTAAAATCGGCTACTGTGAAACAGTCGCTAATGTGACTATTGCTCTAATATTATTTAGTTGTCTAACAAGATATATTCGTTTATAAGTTCATTAATTTTGCTTTGATCTGTTAAAAATATTTATTGTCACTTTAGATCTGATTAATTGTATCGAAGGTGCAATAGTTTAAAACTTAAATGACAATATAGTTACGTTAGTGTCTAGTCTTTCTTAGACAACTAATATAATTTCTAATTGAGACTAAATCACTTCCAGTACAATAAATATAAACAATCAAATACCTCCTGTTGAAATTCCGAATGTATATTCTATGTTACAGAAGTATATGAAATGGATTTAATCTTCCATATTGTAGGCTTAAGAATAATGATTAAGGTGCTTTAACTCAGAGTAAATCGTGATATGATTATTTTTACTTGTTATAAAAAAAATAATTACCTTTTAAGTATTTTAAATTGAAACAGCATTAATATTGAACGCAGGGCACAAAGTGTCGAAGTAACAACGGAAGTGCCTACATGACGCCTACACACACTTTTACCATATTTCTAAAGTTATAGTTTTTTAAAATATTACCATAGAGAATAAGCTTTTTGGGCTGCGATATTTTTGGACGTAGATTAAAAATATTATGAAAGTAACAATCGACTGAGCACAAAAACTGCAATCTGCATAATAACAGGAGTTGTACTATTATGCATATATTGCTGTCTATTTTAGTGTCTTAGACAAACAGTTGAGACAGACAGTGCCTTTGTGTACCAGTGAACCTAGTCTTCTCGGCTGCCTTTGTAACCCGGCCGAGCAGCCAGTCGCGCGAGCATTTATTTTTATATTGTTATTGTGATAGATTAGACTACTTCAAAAATTAATTAAGCACAATTAATTGTTCATAATTGTTCCTTACCAATTTTTTTTTGACACATTGAATTACGCTCCTTTGAAACTATATGAAATTAAATACAAAATTCAAGATTCTTATATTATTATGTTTATATCATTCCAGTACACCGATCAAAAAAAAAGCGTTGGATAACTGGAAACATGTAAACCCAAACGTTGAATTCTAATATGAGTTTCCATCACAAGTTGTGATTCAGTGCAGATTTCAATTGGTACACTGGAATAATGTAAACCGGACATTATCTTTGAGCCATGAATATGACTAGACGTTAAGAGTCCGCAATAACGTCACACAATATGGGTAGACTGGACTGTTGATATCTTAATAATAAGATTTTTTTAGACAAATTTCAATTACGGTTCCAATATTATTTTATGTTCTCCAAGGAGCATAGTAAGAAACACAAACCACCAAAAAAAAATTACATTACATTTGCAAAATTATATGTAAAAATTATATTTTGTACATTTTATTACCGTAATGTATTTTTTGCTATTGTTTTTAACGTTGTTTTTGATTCATATATAAACGTTATTTTTAAGAATTGAGTACCTTCTCAGTAATCTTTTAAATAAGATTATCTCAGAACGGTGTGATGGTATTAACCGTAGTCATTTTAAATTTTGTTTGTCTACCAAGTAATTGTGATAAAATATTATTATTGCGTATGATTTGTAAAAAAATAAAAGAAATAAATTGTTTATAACAAAATAAAATGTGTAAGGAGTAGTTATAATTTATATTAAAAACAAATTGATTCTTCTATTTAAGCCTATGAATTAAACATATGCTTCCATAAATGACGGTATTTAAACATAATTAAGATGTATTTCGTCACAAAATATTTCAGGAATGGATTCTAAAAATAATTGAAGTCTAACATTTTTTTTTCAAATACCTTCATATAAGATGTCACGTATAATTTGAATATTTTGTCTTTTTAGTATAAGACATTATTGTATTCGGATATGAAATGATTAATAAAGTTGTTATTATAAATTTTTATATAATTAGGTTTTGTAAGTGTTGAACATCACTTGTACCTGCTTCTTCTATATAAATATTTTGAACGGTCGAAGCAAAATTACTGCGCTTATCTATTGAAAAATAAATCATATATTGCATTATACATGAATTTAATTTTTGAACCTTACCTTTTCCTGAACTACCCACTTTGACAAAACTTGCGAGAAGAAAAATACTATAGCTTTACTAATGAAACGCCAATAGCTTAGTGGTTAAGTATGGAGTTCCGATCACGTGATCATAAGTTCAAATCTGTCATTCGACTACTGTAAACCATATTGTAGTATGAGCCTAGAGCTTATTTTCTTTGCATAATTTATTTAATCAACACAGAGGTCATACATTTTGATATGACTTCAAAATATTGTTCTGTTTTATAGATGTAATCAGTAATAATAAAACTTCAATTTTATAGCATCGATATTTTTTAATATCACAATAAAATTTAAATCAATTTGTTCTAGTCCACGGAGACAAATGTATTACTATACTAGTAATGAAACTTTCAATTTGAAATATATCAGTTAAAATAACTTAAATTGTGAACGTCTACTCTACGAACAAATACGATTAAGTGATTTTGGAATATTCTTTCATCAATTAAAATGGTTTTATTCGTAATACGTTTAATAAACACGTATTACAGCATTAATTTTCTACCTGAAAAAAAATAATACATTAAAATCATGTAAAACGTTAGAATTATGCGAATATACAGTACTTTTGTGGGCATAAAGTGGAGGAAACTTCGAAAAAATTAATAAATTACGACAAAAGTCGATGAAAATCATGACAGAAAACTGGAAACATAACGGAAATTTAAAAAAAAAATCTGATGTCCCTGTAAGATAAATTAGTATATACGCCGTTATCGGTCTCAGGTTCAAAAAAATAGTAAACAAACTAAGTAACATGTCAAAAGATGTCAATACAAAACGCATACGTGTTCCGAAGGCCGGCACGCAGCGCGCACCTCGCGTACACTTCAAACGCTGGTGACAAAAATACATTATTAATGGTCAAGCAATTTCTTAACATATTTTAGTAGACAGGTCGACGCAGCGTGAGCAGGCCTCCCGCAAGATGGACCGATGATCTGGTTAAGTTTGCGGGAGCATCCTGGATGAGGGCGGCCGAGGACCGCTCGTTGGGGGAGGCCTACGCTCAGCAGTGGGCATCATGGCTTATATGATGATGACGATTTTAGTAGTAACTTGTCAAACATAATACAAGAAAAAAAAATCCAACAATATATTTGTATTGGTTAGAATAATTTCTATAATAGAATTTTTTCCTTCCGTGTCCATTAATACGAGATAATTTACACTAAGGAACTGTTTATGTAAGTATTAAATGACTGTGAGTGACACTGGCAAATATAAATCAATGTTTTATTACCATTTGGCACGTTTGGACCAATCTTTCGGTGTCCAGTACAAGCAGTCGGGGTCGATCCTCAGCCATTTCTTCTCCATCGCTTTCTCATGTTGCTGAACGGTTTCCTTTATCGGTAAAACAAATATCAGATCGACGGATATTGTGTCATTTCGCATGTAACGTGGAACAAACGACGCCAGTTACCTGATTCACAGAGATGATGTACTGCCCCTTGTAGTAGTTGATGAGGTTCAAATTCTGCAACGTACTTATTACGTCCTCCTTCTTAATGCTCGTCATTTCGCAAATTTCACTGAAACGAACACGGGCAATGAACTAGAATTAAGAAATTGTAAAAAAAATCCATTTATTTCTTACTTTCTTAAATTAGAATGTTTTTTTTTGCTAACAATATTTAAAAAAAATGTTTTTTCTATTTTATTGATGATCGATTTACTAAAGATCAAAACGATTTTTGTCAATTAAATAATGTCTGAATCTATTTACAAATGTCACGCTTGCTTAATTTTTCTAACATAGAATCCTAGTAATTTCTTTTTTTATTTACTTTACACTGTTAGACTTACTTGATGGTAATGATGGGCTTCTCGTTGTCCGCGACAGGCGGCACGTTCATCAGTATGTCGAGGATGGTCTGCGCCCAGTAGCTGCGGTACGACAGCAGCCCGAGATCAGACAACGGCTTCTCTGGCGACCCAGTTTTGCCTTCGAACTTTGATAAATTATAACCTGAAACGAAAAAAAGTAACAATTTAAAAAAAAATAAAACTTGAAGACACAAAATTGTAGTGAATCTTCTAGAAATGTCTGTCATCGGATTTTTTTCAATTTTCACGGCAACACGGTTTTCCGATCACGTGGTCGAGAGTTCGAATCCCGCCATTATCGACTCGAACCATATCCTAGCACAGGCCTAGAGCTTAGTTGGAGTGGCATAAGTAACATCAGTAAATTAAAAAAAATATATATAATTGATTTAATAGCGAAAAATCAATCTTCTTCTTTCTCCTGCCCTGGTCCCACTTTATGTAGGGTTGGCACAACATGTTCTATTTATTATTTACAACATGTTCAGTAATAGCGAAAAATCAATACACTTACTAAATTCTATAAGCAGTTTTCCGTACCCTTTCCTTTGGTACGGAGGTAAAGTTAAGATACACGCTACATTGTAGTCTTCAGTGCTCTCCTTTTCTTTTGAAAAATAACCGACTATGTGAAAACCTGGAAAAAAAAAACAAATTTCTTGAAGCCGAACTATAAGCTATTATAGAAAAAAATAAAAGTATCTGTTTGGGAACTCCTTTAATTATTTGTACGTGGTAGATGGATATTTCCGTATTTTAATGAGATACTCAACACTAAAGCTAAAGCTTAGTGTTGAGTATCTCAAAAAATTAAATAAAGCGTTTTAACGCTTTATTTAATTTTTAATACCAAAGATAATCAACAAATTGTGATGTGTGCACGATGGCTGACAAACACGAATAGGGGAGGCAGAATGCAGCAAAGTGCAGCGTGAAGTCGCAAAGATATCAGAGATAATAAACTGAATTATGTAGATTAGTAATTTTTATTGATTTACGTTTTTTATTTTATTTATTACTTTAATTTATTTATCTGTTTTATTACATTTTAACATTTTTATAATATTGAACAGTAACATTATTGGACAGGTCGACGCAGCGTGGGCAGGCCACCCGCAAGATGGAACGATGATCTGGTTAAGTTTGCGGAAGCATCCTGGATGAGGGCGGCCGAGGACCGATCGTCGTGACGATCTTGGGGGAGGCCTACGCTCAGCCATGGGCGACATATGGCTGATATGATGATGATGATTGAACACTATCCATACTTCGTGATAACGTACTTCTTAGTTATACTTGTACGCAAAAAGTACCTACTTTAGGGGAAAAAAATCACAATTTTGACCTGAAACCCAAAAAAAAAAAACAAGAACAGATAATAAAATGTAACTGACCTCTGGCATCAAATTCCGTCATGACATAAAATAAAAAGGGATCGGTGTCGTAGTACAGGGTCTTGTGGTCGAGGAACAGTTTGGTGAGCAGACATAAGTTCTGGGCGTAACATTTGTTCTTG
>JAODUI010000006.1:4102823-4121728 GCA_027563995.1 Papilio gigon | reverse complement strand
GTACCGACTAGTTCAGTGAGCGATGGGCCGCGAACGCGCGATAGTACCGTTCCCACTCACCCTGAAGACGAGCCCCCGATGGGCTCGAAACTAGTCGGTAGAGTTAAGCCGTTTTATAAGTAGTGTAGTGAAATGACTCACGAAAGTTTTAATAGTTTAAAATCAATTCGAACGTTTGTATTGATGGATAAATGTTAGGACAGATAAATTACTGTCTGGAATAGTGGATGAAGTCAAGGCCAAAATTTACTCTAATGTAACACGTACTAAAAATAACTAGTCAACTATTATGACATAATAGTCATAGCTATAAAAAATAGTGTCCGGTAATCATGGTCATTGACACTACCACAATTTGGTGCCGTTAAATTTACAGTTACTAAGATAGCGCAAAAAACAAAAATAACAATTGGCAGTTAGCAAAAATTTCATACATTGATTATTCATTTTTATAAACTTAACAGTATAGGTTAATCGTTATATCAATGGAGTTTTATTTATCATGTACAACTTACATTTACGTCATAACGTTTCTAATAGTTTTTTTAGGTGTGTTCATATTGCATTTTGATATTCAGATTTCCACCAGTGACATGTTTCTGTGAGACACATATTTATAATTATATATTTAGGTAAGTTTTTTTACATATTATTATTGGAATTACACACGATTCCAGTAAAAAAAAAATATAGGTTGACAGTACATAAATGTCAAATATGAGAAGGTTTTGTTAGCAATAAAAGTTTCTTCTTGCAGGCCTGTGTTAGAGTTCCGAAGTCACTGTAAAGAGTCGTTATTTGCTTTTTATGTGAGGATATATCTGTTAAAGTTTAAATGAATTAAAGCAAAATTAATCTTATGTCTAATGAAAAACCCAAGTTTAAGTTAAAATAAATTTATTTTATCATTACATGAATTTTAGATTTAATGTTTTATTTAATTTTAACGGCAATAAGGGTGTTATTTATATTTTAAGGTTTTTCTTTATCTTAATTTTTCTTACGTTTAACCTTTTTACTTGGGACCTCTTTTCTTTTAGTACCAGAGCAAAGAGACACCACAGTTTTCAAAGCAGCCAGTAGTAATACCAGTATTGCAACGAACACCAGAATGATGTCGAGATTGAGAAACTGATACAAAGGTACGTCGGCTGCTGCTGTCCTGTACGTGTAATTTGAATACCGAGCTGCGAACTCCGTCCAATATATCGCCGTATTCAACGGCGCCATCGGACGATCGTGCCAAGCTTTTGACAGTAATTTCACGTTGGCGCGAAAACTGGAAGAAAGAAGAGTTAGGTTATTTTTTAAAGTAAATATTACACAATAATAGTCAGCCAAAAAATTCTAAATGTAATTTACTATTTTCATTGAATTAGTTTTAACATTCGAAGATAATAAATAATTTAGAAATTCTTGAACATCTGAAGTCAAAGAATCTTATAATGTTATAAAATGATAACATACTCAAGGTAGGTATCCAATTTGTCGCACATTTATCTATCTTTTTTTTACTAAGCTATAATAAATATCTATTTGCGTGCTTATACAGTGATGTAGCAAATATATTTGTAACTAACGTTGATTATCTTTACTAGTCGAAGAACAATGTCCTATGAATTCTATTAGAATTCTCAGAATCGGAATAGAGACGGGACGACCTCGAATAGTGCAAAGTTATACCTACTACCGAAACTCCTGGAATTCTCGAACTATTTGAGAGGTTTACAAACTTTAACATAGTCATTATTTTAAAACAGTTGTTAATATATTATAAATCGAGTTTAATATGTGATTATAAAAACAATAGACTCGGACATGGATAATAATTCGATCGTTCTATGACACTATTGTTGAGAATCTTTATTCTAAGGCAATACGGCATCTGCTAACATCGTAGTAATTGTTAATTTCTATATTGTATACGAGGCTAGTATGTAAATATGACAGATTCTTTCAATGTCAGATAAAATTATTGTTTTATTCAAATTACGATAAAGTTAATGTTTAATTTGGAACAGACGTTATTTGATAGCGGTAATGAACAGCTAAATAAATGTAGAAAAAAAAATGAAAACTCATTTCTCGATTGTGAATTAAGAAATGTTTTCCAAAATTCCTTTTAAAGTTAAATGTCTGCTTACTTCGGATCCAAAACCTTCTTGAAAGCAGCTAATAGATTCTCTTTAGACAAATCTCTAACTTGCAACTGCACTCCCAGACCACTCTCCTCGACCGCCGCAGCATTGGAAGGTTGGTCACCGAACACCGGCATTGCTACAACTGGAACTCCGAAATGAATCGCTTCTGTGGTCCCTCCCATTCCAGCATGTGATAGAAACGCCAAGGTTTTTGGATGTCCTGTATATGTATAAAATTAGGTATTTAAAACTTTTACAAATGTAGTTGCAAATGTTAGGAAGTTGTGATTTATGCAAAAGTTTCAAACGTGATTTTTATAGTATAAGATGTCAAACAAGCAAGCCACTTGGATTTGCCAAACTAGCGAAGTTAATGATCAGAGAAGGGAGCGCATAGAAAGAGGTGTGATTGACTTTCTGTATTCAAATTTCGAATTCCAAATTCAAAATCCCACAGATTATGTAAATAAACACATTAAAAAGATGAAAGAAAAAGTGTGAAAGACATTGTAAATATATTTACCCAAAATATCGACTTGGGGCAGCCAATCAGCGAGGTACAGTTTATTTTTATCGACGAGTAAAGTTTTATCCTCCCACTTCCAGACGAATCTCTGCGGCAACTCCCCCACAGCCGCCAGCACCGCGTCGAGTTTGTCGCGTGGCATTGTAGAACTTTTAATAACTGATCCAAAACTTATGTATATAACACCGTGTTCCGCGTCGTCGAAGAACTTTTTCAAATCCTGCCAATAAATAAATTTCGATAAAAGTTCCGCGAAAGAATTTACACATTGATATTATCAACCAATATTTTTGAAATATTATTTAGTAAATGTAGTTAACTTAAAAAAATCGTCTTACATTTCACATTTTAAGTCACAATATGGAAAGTTCGAGAGTAACCTTCGAAAAATAAAAGACATCAGCGATACGTAAGATAAAGCGAACAAAGAATTTATTCTAAAAGTGTTCAGCTCGGTCTAAAACAATAGATTGCGGTGATTTAAAACATGTCATTTTTCCAATACGTCGTTAAATACCTACATATGTAGTTTAGGTTTAAAAATAAATAGAATTCAAATAAAACTATTATAAGACCGTAGAACCAGAATTGTTGAAGGTCGATTGTTGAAACAATATTCTATCGTTAGATTAGATTTGCAATATTTAATAAATATTTTCTTTTCTTCAATCGAGCCAGCGGCTATCTGTATTCGTTTAATTAGCATCCGTTATTTCAAATTAGTTGTCCTTTTATCAGCAGAGAAAGGGACGCACAGAAGCTGTATATTACCACTTTCTATGCGTCCCCTCCTCAGTCATCTCTCTTTCAACTCGACGAAGACTAAAATTTAAGCCTGTACCAAGTATACGCATCAGACGAAACACGGAATGACTTCCACTAGTCTGTTAACCGTATATATGTGGTTGCGATATTGCACCGGTGGGTCTAACCGCTGATGCCCGATGCTGGCTTTACTATTCTTAGATAGATATAACCTGAACATTTTACAAGAGTGAGATGAATTAATTCCGCTTCAAATACGCAGTACAATATAGATAAGTAACTACGATCGGCTAGCCTTGATTTTTCTTCGACGCATTTAAAACTTCGGCAACAAATATTATTTAATTAATTTGATTATGTCAGTGATGAATACTTACACCGGTTAACGGTTTGGATTCTTGAACATGGTAACCACCTATTTCTATAACATTGGCCGGAAACAATTTGGAGCCGGTGAGAATAAAGTTATGGTACAAAAGTAAAAATTTCATTTCCCGCGCTAAATCTTCTAAAGGCGGTATATCGTCGAAGTATCTCGCGAGTGTTTTTTGATCGTTTCTTTGTGTCACAAAATAGTAAAGGGTTCTAAAATATACGTCGAATACCACTCTTTCAAGTCGTTGCACGAACGTCGGCTTAGTACCACCTTCGAGGAAATGGAAGGACACGTAAGAAGGATTATACGGGATACCTAACCTACTATAGTGCCATGGCATCAATATATGAGATGTTATTCCCACGACGGGGGCATTCAACTTGTAAGCTATTCCCAGAGCACAATCACTATTAAAAACTTCTACAACAACAACATGGAAGTTAGATCTTTGTTTAATCATGTCTTGTACATCATTATTCGCCAACATGACTTCACAGTTTTCTTTACCACTCGTAGTCAAGAACACACCAACTTGTAAAACAGTCATATAAGACCGTTCCACCGGCATGTCATCTTCTAATATCTTTATACTTCCAGCTAAACTTATGTCATGATAATTCTTCGGCGGATCTGTTTGTGGGAAGTGAGAAATAATTGTTACATTATGACCTCGTTTTGCTAATTCTCTTAAATATATACTATGAACGATGAAATGGCTCTTGCCCTGATACGGAAAGATGCCAAGTATGTTCAAACAAATAGCACTGTTTATTATTACAATTATTAAGAATGTTAACACTAGATTCATTTTCGCGTTGCGCGGCCGTCCGCTCGCCAGCTCGCGTGCTGTCAACTGGAAGTTGCCGGTGACGTAACACACCAGTCTGATGTTACACTTTGATTCATGTTTAGTCTGCTCAATAGAAGATAGCGGTCTGTTATAATTCTAGTATCATTATATTAATACCGAAACAAAACACTATCTCCTTATCGATTGAGATAAACGGAAAATGTTCGTGTTCTTTTCTTTTTACAATTCAGCATGACAATTCATTTGGCAACAAAAGTAACTTAATGTTACGTAATATAAGTTGTCATAGAGTAAGTGATCTTGGACAGTTAAAATGTTTCGTTCAAACTGGTCGAAGCCCGTATCAAATGTCCCATTAAAAAAAAAACATTCAAGTCTTTTAAAAATGGAAGGGGGTATTTTACCATATTTATATATCAATTATAATGGAATTCATATTGAGGAAAAACACATATGTAATATAAAGTGTAAAAATACTTCCCGTCTTCGTAGTCGAACTGCTCACATTCAAACTGAGTATTTTAGTAAATTATTGGTGAATAATAAATCCAAATAAGGACTTAATTAAGCTACCGCATAATTAATCGATCTTGTCAAAATTACCGCATGCGATCTTGACTCGGTTTTGTTTTATTAAAAAGTTAAATTAAAAACGAATTAGTCTTTATTAAAAACAATTGAAGCTGTAATTTTAGCAGATTTTTGTTAATTACTAAAATAATTTTAACACAACTAAGCTCGGCAGATTCGAACTCCCGACCACGTGATCAGAATTCCGTACACTATGTATTAGACTATTCGGGATTTTAATGGTTATAAAAAGAGATAACATTGCATTCTACCACTAGTTCATAGATTTGAACCTTTCACTTTTTGAATATCAAAAAATATTCTATAACCAAATCAACTTAACATATTAATTCTATAAATAGTTTATTTATTTATTTATTTATGAACACAAGCATACAGCATACATATAAAAAAGCTATTACCAAAATCACAATTACATTAAACATCAATATAGATAGTTCGTGAATCCGTATCAAATTATAGAGATAAATCAGTAAAAACTAAACAGTATACAATTACATTAACAACTGTCATTAAAGCGTAATTCGTCATAGTAAAAAGTAACACGCAATCAATGGTAAATGTTTTCTAAGAATATTTTTTAAACTAAACAACAAACAATTGTCGAAATGTAACAAAAAAATCACAGAGAAAAACTTGAGGCAAAAGAAGGTTGGATCAGCGAAGGTTTTGTAATAAGAGAGAAAGACGGTAAAAGGAAATTGGGACAATTTTTTAACAATATAATTAAAAAGTGAAACATTTTGTTATCATCTCAATTGTTATAGAAAGCATCGGGAAGAATATTACGTTTTAGAAACTCTCTCACACTCACGCTTATCTCAAAACTGTCGTCTGTTAGAAATACAATGCGTTTAAAGTAGGTAGTTACCAAACTTGGCATTGTACAGGTCACAACTTAAGTTTATGATTACCTATTAACTTCTTTACCTTTTATAAATTGACCTCGAGTTAAAAATAGTTAACAATAATATTTTTAAAAGGACTCTCATTCATTTTTTACTTTAATATTTTACAAGACCTTAATTAACTATCGTGTAAAAGGTGAAATAAATACAAAGCCATAAATTAAATTGTTTATTGTTTATGCAAAAAGTTTGCATATCTGACAATTGCAAAAAAAAAATGTGAATTGACAATTATTTTGTCGTAGACAAAGTTTATAATTTAAAATGTGGCATAAATTTTGGTCTCTCAAATAAAACAGAACGATTCATATTTAAATTCGAAATTACTTGTGTTACCATTAACAACAAATAATGTACAATCAAATATCATAATTAAAAAAAAAGTAAAAAACACCACTGCCAGATTCGTCAATATTGGTTCAAATGTCTTTATGGCACCCACAATTAAATATACATACAAAACTGAAGTAATAAATTGTATATACAGTCAACAAATCCTTACTCAAAATTAGTCGGGTTAATAAAGGTAAGGAAACTTATTCCTTTTTTGATTTCTTTTTATTATTAGGTATTATTTTTTTTCCCTTTTTGTTACTGAATAACAAACGAAGCAATAGTATAATAATTAGTAATGGTACGCCAAATAGAATAATGAATACATCGAGACCTAAATATTGGTATAGAGGAACGTCAGCTGCCGCGGATCTGAAGGTGAGATTCGGGTAACGTGCTGCAAATTCTGTCCAATGTATTGCGGTGTCCATACTAGATATAGGCCGGTCTTTCCACGCTTGCGACAGTGTCTTAACCTTCGCACGAAACCTGTGTAACAAATAACGTCTATTATAATTTAAATACAGCATTATAATTAAGATAAATTGTGATTAACAAGTTACCAGGCTTAGAGTTTAAGTTAACAAGCATTATTTTAAGACCGGATTCTGGTTTTATGGTTTTCTTGATATTTATCAAATATCCTTGATAGTAATTATTGTAATTGGTTATGTAAGCATATCTGAACTAGGAAAAAGATTAAGCAAATGTATACAAAATTAAGTGGTCAACATTGCTGTTAATTTATGTTAATATTTGTGCCTTAGTTTCACTCTGACTTTGTATGTATAGTCGTAAACGTTCGCGGTGTTCCACTTAAAAAAATGCCTTGTGCGCAAACTCTGCGCCTTTTCACTAATTAACAAATGAGAAGCACAAAAACTGGGATAATAGTAAAATGCAATTAGTCGTCAAACTGCTCTGACCACTAAGCGACTTTTTTCTCACAAACATGTTTAAAAACTTCATCCTATTGGCTACTGTTCCCGTGTCGTCGACTCAATACGTACGAAACGTTCATGCGACTAGCTTTTAAGGTAGACCACCGCGAACGGACGCGTTGGTACCTACTTTGTACAAGTGTATACTGTCCTAGTATATTATTAAAATTGTGATTTAAAAAGATACACTTACTCAGGATTTAAAATATGTTTAAGTTTTTCTAACAATTCCTGTTTCGTCAGTTCCATAAATTCAATTTGGACACCGAGACCGCTCTCTTCAATGGCCGCTGCATTTCCTGGTTGGTCTCCAAATATAGGCATCGCTAACATTGGTACACCATGATACAGGGCCTCCGAAGTGCCCAGTAGACCGCTGTGTGAATAAAACGCCAATACATTCGGATGACCTGGGGTACAAAACAAAATTATTCAAACAACAATACTCATTCCCGTAATCTACAATAGATTTAATTACGGCGCGGTCCTAGCAGATCTCTGTTCCTATTTGAAAGGTCAATAGCTTATTGATTATGGATACGGGATTCCGATCACGTGACCGACAGTTTTAACCCCCATTAGATTGTTGTCGTAGATCATATACACAAGTATAGATCTTTGGAATGGTATAAGAAATTTTATTAAATTAACAAAAATCTGTTAATAAAACTATTAAAACTTTCGTGAGACATTTCACTATATCTATTATAAAACGGCTTAACTCACGTGCAACTCGGTGTCAGTACCGACTAGTTTCGAGCCCACCGGGGGCTCATCTTCAGGGTGAGTGGGAACGGTACTATCGCGCGTTTGCGGCCCGTCGCTCACTTGAGTGTTGCACGTGAGTTAAGCCGTTTTATAAGTGATATAAATCTGTTAATGTTTACATTAAAAAAAAACACGTCGATTCTATATAATCGAACGAAAATAATTCAAAGTTACCGTTTCGTAGGTTAACTGCATGACAAATAGAACATTTAATATATATTTAGCCGTCCTTCAAGCCAATAAGATAGGACTTGAATTTTAACAAATATCGATTCCGCTGATTTTATGCTAATTTTTTATTTATATGAAGGAGCCTTGTTAATATTCAAAGAGGATTAACACAATGGTCAGTCTTCATAAGAAGTCCGCAGACGACTGAATGTGATTTATTTAAATATTCAATGCACACCTATTCAACAAAGCGGTAGGCAGTATTAATTAGTTGTGATTCAGGCAACACTTTTTATATTACATTTATACTCATTCATGTTAAGTCTGTTTCCTTCATAATGTTAAATATGTATAAATATAAATCACGGTAAATCGGTGGTAATCGAGTCCATCGGGGGCTCTTTTCAGGGCGAGAGTGATTGGTATCCCGGAGTCGCTGCCCGTCTCTCAATGAGAGCCCCCGATAGTTTCTAACTAGTAGGTGCTTATAGCGGATAATTAGACGAGTGTAGCTATTTTTTTTATTTTACAATAATTACTTAAGTTTAAATAGTAAGTTAAATAAAATATTTAAGATATACATACTAAGGATATCGTTTTGTGGTAACCATTTAGATACGTATATATTTGGTGGATTTCCTGGTAAAATATCTTCTTCCCATTTCCATATAAATCTCTGCGGGAGTTCTGACAGTGCACTGATAATCGTCTCTATCTTCTCTCTAGGTGTTGTAGCTGATCGCAGCATTGATCCGAAACTTATATAAATAACGCCATGTTGAGATTCTTCAATAAATTTAAGTATATCCTGAAAGTTTTCAAATATTTAATGCGCAAATAGTCTAATGTTCCAGGGTACGAATTCCCGATTACGTAGTCGAGAGTTCGAAACCCGCCATTCGAGTATTATCGTGGACCACATCCTAGCACAAACCTAGAGCTCAGTTGGAATGGTAAAACAAATATTAGTGAATTAACAAAAATCTGAGAATATTTAATAAAAAAAATTATGTGTACTTTCTTACAGATTGTAGTTATGATTAATATCATTTAAAGAAAACATATATTTTTTTATTTTTATTAATATGATTGCGTCAATTTTATATGGCCATGTCTTTAGAAACAAAAATTTGAATAGAGAATAAAACTTTATAATACACTAGCTGACCCCGCGAACTTTGTTTCACCTTAAACGTAATAAATAAACAGATTTTTGGATTTATTAGGAAATCCAAAAAAAAAAACATTTCCTCCACGGATATGGAAAAGGGCTATTTTTAAGGTATTCACGGGAGTTTTTCTATTATTTCTCACCTTTTAAACCCTCCCTAGACCTCCACGAACATTCCAAGACCAAGATAGGATAAATCCGTTCAGACGTTCTCGAGTTTTGGCGAGACTAACGAACAGCAATTCATTTTTATGTATATAGATTTATTGTACTTACGTCAGGTAACTTCTTTGGTTTCTGTACGTGGTAACCACCCACTTCGATCACATTCTGCGGGTACAGAGTCGTTCCGAAATGTACAAAGTAACTGTACACCAGTTGAAACTTAATATTACGTCCCAGTTCTTCTAAAGGAGGAATGTCATCGAAGTATTGTGCCAGAGTATTTTGGTTGTTTCTTTGACTGACAAACTTATAAATTATTCTTAAGTAACTATCAAACAAAACTCTTTCGACTTTTTCATATAGAGATGGTTTGGTTCCACCGCTTAGAAACATATGCGACATGTAAGAGGGATTGAAAGAAATACCGAATCTACTGTGATGCCAAGGCATGAGTGCATGCGAAGCTAACCCAATCACTGGCAAATTTAAATGATGAGCCAATCCCAATGAACAATCGCTGTTGAACTGTTCGGTGACCATGATGTCGAATTTTGTCGTTCTCCAAACGTTCTGCACATTTTTACTCGAAAGCATAATCTCGCAATTATCCGTGCCCCATTCTACAAGCGCATAACTCAACTTTAACAGGGCCCAGTAATTTTTTTTCACTTCAAACACATCTTCCAATATCTGAGAACTATTAGCTAAACTTATGTCGTAATAATTTTTATAATTCTCTTTCTGTGGGAAATATGATACCACTGTAACATTGTGTCCTCTTTTGGCGAGCTCTATAAGATACTGTTGGAATACGAAGAAATGACTTTTGCCTGGGAATGGGAACAATCCTAATATGTTTAGTGAATTCACTTGTTTTATTTGGACACACGCCATCAACACGAGCACTGAACACACGGCTAAAGTGACTTTCATTTTAGCTACGCTAGCGGTACGAACATCGCGACAATCCAAACCCGTCTCGTGTAATTCAGTCTCGGCGCCGCCTTATATCCATTGATAAAAAAACGATAGCCATAATAGATATAGTTATAGAGATTCAAATATCATTCTAGTTTTAGAGCGGGCACTAAGAGCGTTCTTTGAATATGTTAAGATAAACACTATAGTTATATAGTCTAAACAAAGTTACGTCACAGCGTGGCATAAGAAACTGTACCACTGGTACATGTAATTGAGAGTACGGTTTCGTTTACAATGTCCTGTCTATTGTGTATATATGTTAAGTGTCTTTACATATAGTAGTTGTCATTTATTTAACATTCGGTTATCACGTTCTGATTTCCTATCGCAATGTTTATTTTAAATTTTATGAAATGTATATATAAGTATTGACCGTTATCATTTATGTAGATAGATGGTCTACATTTCATTCTAACTATAAATTTTATCTAATGCTATACTTAATATATTTACAGCGATTATTTAAATATGTTGTAACGTACACGTGGTAAACAAATGACACAAAATAAAATAAAAAAAAAAAGTTTTTCTGGCGCTGTTTTAAATTGCCATTGTCCATAGATTGAATTTAAAATTTACCTATACTTTTTATACAATTAATAGTCGGCCATTTTTCAAAATTCGAACACAATTCACAATCAGACTTTTTTGTTCTTCAAAGTTTAATAATTAAAAATATAAATTATTTATAACTGTCAGGTCGCATTAAATTTATTACATCAAGTATAGGTGAAGGTGTCAATAACATAGTTTTAAATAAATAAATCAATCGTTAGTATAATTTTATCATTGGTGGTCCTTAAAACTATTAGTCGTTAATAGATTGATATTAGCACAGTGTCTGTGACTTTTATGTAAGGGATTTTCCGCCAAAATCCGCCCAGTTCTATGGTCCAGTCTTAACGGAGTTTAGCCGGAATTACCTACTCGGGATCAGGTAGATAACTAACTAACTAACTAACTAACTAGAGCGGCGCAGCGACTCGAAGCGTGTCTTGGTCTCCGACAACAAACATCTCCAACCAACTCGATCTTTGGACTTGCAGCTCTCTCAGGTCCTTCTGTACTTCGTCTACCCAGCGATACCTGGGGCGGCCAACCGGGCGTCGACCACTTGGCCGTCCCAAATTAGGTGAAATAAAAAAAATGGATTTTCGTTACAAATAACCCAAATACATCATGTCCGCTAAATATGACTTTTTGTATTCCATACAGACACTCCAAAGTTCTTAGCGAATAGATTACACTTAGTGTTGACGGCAGGATGTCGTTGGATGCGGAAGGAGGACCGCATACGGTGGTAGGCATTGCGAAAGGACCATGTCCAGCAGCGGGCAGACAAGGGCAGATGATGCTGAAGATGACAACTCATTGAAAACTTACTGTTACATGACATTTTTTTATTTTCATACAAGTAATGATATTTCCTTGAAACAAATACACTGCTAAAGGTTACTAATTAAAACTGACACAGTCACTTTAAAGATTTATTATTCCAAATTTGAAATTAAATAAAAACTTTCACTCTTTTTTCTCGTGTTTCTTTTGTTTTAATGTACCTTTAAAAAAGGTTTTATATATAATAATCAAGATACAGAGGCTAGTAATAGGTATAATTGTTAGAATAAATATTACATCGAGACACAGATATTGGTAGAGCGGGACGTCCGCAGCTGGCGATCTATATGTAAAATTTGAATACTTCGCAGCGAACTCTGTCCAATGTATAGCGGTGTCCATCGCAGACTGCGGACGATCATGCCATGCCTTCGATAATAACTTCACTCTTGACCGAAACCTACAAATTGTAATAAAAAAAACTTACCTTCACTTGGGCAAAGTAAAAGGGAACAAATTTTTCCAAAATAAATCGTTTGTTACTCCAACTGTTACTTGACTACTGTTACTACAGTTATTTAACTTGACGTCTTACTGTTTAAGTCATCGATGTGAAAGAAATATTAAACCCAGATAAAATCGAAAATGTAAATATTGTTAAAAATTCAAAATCGATAAAAAAAAATACAACTTACGCAGGATCTAAAACGGTCTTAAACTTCTTGAGTAGATTATCTTTGGTTAGATTATCAAATTTTATTGTAACTCCGAAACCACTTTCCTCAACGGCGGCGGCATTTCTAAATTGATCAGCGAACATTGGCATGCCCACTAGAGGCACTCCGTGGTGCAAGGCTTCTGTCGTACCCAGCATACCGCAGTGCGAATAAAAGGCTATGACATTTGGATGTGCTACAACATAATTGAATTATGAATATGGAAAAATAAAAATAGTTAAAAAACAAGGCGAAACCAACAAAATTACATAAAGACTTCGAATCTGATACCATGGACGTTAAAAAAGTTGCCATAAAAAAAGAAAAACATAAGCACATAATCATTTTGATCAAAAATAATTTGGCGATAAGAATAAAGCGTAATAAATCAAAATTAAAATATGGTCTAAGCTGAGTCATTCATTATGTGTTTGGTATAGTTGCACTGTATTTCGTACTTATATTTGTATATCGCGGTGTACTGTTTAATGTAGATAGCCGACTCATTTTTTACCCCTTGACAAGTGGGTACATTAAAATGCCCACAGTGCGATATCAGTCCGAGAATGTGTTGCGAGTCCCGAACACATTTGCCGCCATAATGTAAATTTTAATAGAAAAGCCGAAAAGAGGATTTATCTATACTGTTTTTAATTACAAATAAAGTTATCACCTAATATATCGTTCTGTGGCAGCCATTTCGATATAAATACGTTTTTAGGTTTCCCCGGTATTGATTTCGCTTCCCACTTCCATACAACTCTTTGAGGTAGCTCGGCTAGCGCCTCTAAAATTATCTTCAGATTGTCTTTCGGCATCGACGCACTTCTCATCATCGATCCAAAACTTATATAAATGACACCATGTTCTGATTCTTCAATAAATTTGAGAAGCTCCTGAAAGATACATATCGATTACCGGCTAAAAACATTAATATGAAGATTACTAAACGTTGATTGTCCAATTGTTACTTGGATTGGCAGCTTTATTAAGCTCCTAGTAATAAATATCGGCAAAAATCTAGCAGTGACATATTGCTGACTTTTATAGGGAAGGTTGTTTAGCTAGGAAGTAAATATGCCTAGACAGCATGAATCGACAATTACACACGTTCTATGTTATTTATTTTATATACGGTCTGCATGCGATAAGCTATAAAATTCAATATCCTGTTCGGTTTTACGTGACACTTTATGTTTCTAAACATCATTATGACTGACATAAAATTTATTATTTCTATATAACATTAAATTTTATTCAATACCTACATGACTTAGGGGTTGCGGTTTGGTAACGTGGTAACCGCCAACTTCAATTACATTACTCGATAAAATATTTGACCCAGTTAGCATCATATTATTATATAGCAGTAGAAATTTAATATTACGTCCTAATTCTTCTAGTGGTGGTATATTATCTGAATATTTAGAAAGTATTTGATGTTCATACGTTTGCGTTACATATCGATGAATGAAATTGATACAAACATGTAATAATGTGTGTTCTATTCGCTGGGCCAGTGTCGGTTTACTGCTTCCTTCTGATAATAAAAACGGTATGTAAGATGGATTGTAAGAAATTCCATATCGATCATAATTATATGGCATTAGAAGGTGGGACGTAAGACCGACAACGGGAGCATTTAGAATATGCGCGAGTCCTAAAGCACAATCACCATTAAATTGTTCCACGACGACTAGGTCGAATTTCATTTTACTAATCCATAAATCTTGTACTTCCTCGTCTTCCATCATAACTTCACAATTATGAACCGCCATGTACGATAATCCAAAAAAAGTTAAAAAATTCATTATCCGGTAATTCTGTTGAATTGGGGCCATAGCTTCAAATATGATTGATTTTCCTTCCAAACTAATGTCATGATAATTTTCTAAAGATTCTCTCTGAGGAAAGTATGATATGACAGTTAGGTTGTGTCCTCTGCTTGCTAATTCCTTTAAATATGGCTCAAAAAGGTAGAAATGGCTCTTCCCTTGGAATGGGAACACTCCTAATATATTTAACGAATGAACTTCATAACTAGCGTTTAACAGTAAAACAAAACTTAATAACACAGACACCAACATGTTGTTTATTTAGGATTGTATATACATACCGCGGTAAAAACGTGAACTGAACGCTTTAATCAATATTATCATTTTGTTTAGAAAAGATTAGTGTATTACACACATCAGATATGTAGAAATTCTTTGACAATATTACATCATTTTGCAACGCTTATTTGAGATTACAATAAAACTGTTTACTATTGTTTTCTTGTTTAGGAGACAGAAATATTTCCTCTTCTTTTTTAAAAAAAATTAAGCTTAAGAACGATCACATTTGAATTAATTAAAAACTATATATATATAAACGATTAAATCAAAAACTTCATTATATATATTGTACCTGTTACTTTGCGGTTTTCTTCGATGTTTCGAATTTGCCCAACTTTTTTTCACAGGCGCATTCTTCTACACTTAAAATCACCGCAAAAATTCTCAGATTAATATCGGAGAATATTTTTTTACTGCTAAAACGGATACGTTTATATTGTAATATATGGAATAAAACACTATACAATTTTAAATCAATCTTTTATCATCAACATCATCTTAATAAATACATCGATTGTCAAATATTTATCGAACACTCGATGACCCCGCGAACTCTGTTTCGCCTTAAAGGCAATAAATAAACAGATTTTTGAATTTATTAGGAAATAAAAAAAAAACATTTCCTCCTTGGAAAAAATGCTTGTATGGGAAATGGAAAAAGGCTATTTTGAAGGCTTTCACGGAGTTTTTTTAATTTTTATCACCTTTTAAACCTTCCCCAGACCTCAACGAACATTTCAAGACTAATATAAGTTAAATCCGTTCAGCCGTTCTCGAGTTTTAGCGAGACTAACGAACAGCAATTCATTTTTTATATATATAGAAGATTTATTATACATTAAGTTTAGTAAGTGTCCCATATTCTTTACACAACATACTTTGAATTCGAGATTTTTAATCAAATTTCACTCTTCTTTCTTTTCTTCTTTCTTCAACGACTGCGTTTTGTGATGCCGCGTCACTCTGACAGCAGCAAAAGCAACATACGCTCAGTATTTTATACACCACGTACGCTAGAATATATAACACTATAGCTACAAATGCAAGTACGTCCAACTGTAGTTGTTGGTACAATGGTAATTGTGCTGAAGTGGCTTGTAAGTTGGGTGCACCGTTATATCTGGCCACATATTCTGTCCAATATATCGCAGTCTCCAATGGCGACATGGAACGGTCGTGCCATATTTTTGAAACCAGTTTTGCACGTTGTTGACATCTGGAAAATTTTACATGTATCATAAACGTACCTAATTATTTTCAGTTGAGTAATAGTCAAAATAGAAAGTGATCTTTATCTGTTTGTTACATCACATTTTACTTACTTTGAATCTAATACTTCATTTATTGCGTCCAAAAGAAGTGATTTCTTTAAATCGTTGTACGCAACGATACTGGCAATGCCCGCGTCTGCCATAGCTGCGGCGTTGCCGTACTGATCTCCAAACAGAGGGATCGCCACCACTGGGATACCGGAATCGATTGCCTCGATTGTGCTTAGTATACCAGCGTGAGAAATGAACACTTTGACATTATCATGTTCTGTAATGAAACAAGAATTAAATTATTTGAACGAACGTCTAACGATATCATAAAGTGACCGGGTCTTTACGATTACAGGTCATCCAAATATTTAAGTAACAAAAAACGTTATTTTCATTGTGATTTTGAACTTCCGTTACAAAAGATTTAATAGAAAAGATTGTCTACTGTTTAATACTTATAAAATACGTAAACTTACTGAGTATTTCATATTGTGGGAGCCACCTCATTGTCATGATATTTCTCGGCAAGTCGTCTATGATACCACCGTCCCATTTCCATAAAATTCTCAATGGCAACTTGCTAAACGTCGATATAAGTTCGTTCAACTTTTCTTTAGGCAATGTAGAGTCTTTCACTGTGGAGCCCAAGTTCATGTATATCACTCCGTATTCCGCCTCATTTATAAATCTTTCGATTTCCTGAAAAAGTTAAAAAATTAACACGTAAATTTCAAAACTACGATATATTGCTACACGAAAAGCTCGACTTTTAATTTCGATTATCATTAGCATAACAATGAAATTTTAAACCACGACTTTCAAGGTTCGGTTAACGGTTTTTCTTGGTTTTTGTTTTGTCTGTGTGTTTGTTTGTAGTTCTGACACTATGTCGTAAAATTATGAGAAGAATGAAGTCCCTGGTATTCACACGGCAGTGAAGTCCCATGATGAATATTAGAATCCGTTTGTTAAAGCGCGCCTAGTCGGCTTTAACATCACTATTAGTAATTGCCACAATTTAATTTTGCGATCAAAGAAATGACCTCAATTATCGAAATCTTTACATTATCATTAAAACAAGTAGTACTTTGATATCTTAATACTATTTTACGAAACCTTGACATGTTTACTGGCAAAGATACGAATGTAGAAATTGTAATACCTCAGTGTAATCATATTGACCAAATTAGTTATTTATTTTCTAAATAATATAAAACTCCTAAAAAATAGGATGAGCAAGTTTTAGTTAGAAAGAATTTACTTCATCTTTTAAGCAGGCGTCAGAGTTTACATGTTAAGTGAATAAATATTTGTTTACTGGCGTCCAACGTCCTTGGCATTCAGACCCGATGCGCGCGCTCAAAATCAATATGAGCTACTTTTGAGTACGACTCAATGTATGACATCCTTACTTGTCAACGAATTTTAAACATGGCAGTTCTCTTCCAAATGTCAATATAATTACAACTAGATAAGATTTGTATATTGCTATTGTTTACTCATATATAATGCGGTCATTAGTAACAATAAAAAAGGTTTTAATTACATAGTACCAACCTTTGTTGTTACCTATATTGCTGGCTGACATTACTAATTTTATTTTTGTATCAAATTTGGCCAAGGACAACAAATAAGTCGTGACTACACAACATGATAAATTATATGTAAAATAGAATATCACGTTTTCGGTCTGTGGTAGATGTTTAGGTCGAGGAGGTATATTCCTAGTACACAATAGTAACTGACGCATTTTTATGAGCGTTATACAAATATATATTAACGAAAAAGCAAGCTAGTTGTGTGGTAAAAATAGTCAACAAGTTCAAATAATGGAACTAAAATAAAATCAACTTACCGTTGGAATAATTTTAGGTGGCCTTATATGTATTCCGCCGATATCAATTACGTTATCAGCCCTGGGGAAGCCTCCGTACACTGACTGATGCGTGTTTACAAACACTAAGCTAGAATTCGACGCGAAACTCTCCAACGAAGGTAAATCGTCGCCTAGATACTTGTAAAGATACACGTGATCTGTGACTTGGGACCCGATGTAATAAACCCAGTTTGCTATATGATACAATATGTAACTCCGCAATCTATCGAAAAACCATGGATTCTTTCCATAAGGCAACAGAGATTGTGGTATGAAAGCTGAATTGAAGTTGATCCCTAATCTGTTGTACTGCCAAGGATGGATCGGTTGAGGGTTAAACAAAATGTACGGAGCACTCAGATTGGCTGCAAACGCGATTCCACAGTCACTGTTGTATGATTCCACAAGAATAACATCAAACCGCGGTCGAGTTCTGAGCATATGCAGCACTTGATGGTTGTTCATCAAAACTTTACAGTCATCGTTACCAGATTTTGTCGTTACAAGTGTTTCGAACGGCACCCGCGAAATTTCACTTGGTATCACTGACTCGAATGATAATCCTTTAAGAACTTGTGTATCACTGAGAGGAACGTGGTGATATGAAGGAGACGGATCTGGCGGTTGGAAATGACTTATAACAGTCACATCGTGGTTCCTATTCGCTAGTTCCTTCAGCAGGCCGCGGTAGGTGAGATGGTTGTTGCGATCCAATGACGGGAATATGCCCAATATTCTGTAGCCGCTCGCTAATAACGGCGCTATGAAGTAAAAAGCGAGGGCCGCGCACTTCGTCATATTAGCGAAGCGTTCATGCGGTCGTTTTGTGATGCTACCGTGTGGATACTGCCGAATACCGGCTGGTGTTGTTAATAATAGTAAAATAGATGCTATGAGGTAATGTCGGTGACGTTATCGTTTCGTAAGAATTATAAATATTCGATGAGC
>JAODUI010000006.1:4076262-4086375 GCA_027563995.1 Papilio gigon | reverse complement strand
CTCGAAACTAGTCGGTACTGACACCGAGTTGCACGTGAGTTAAGCCGTTTTATAAGTAGTATAGTGAAATGGCTCACAAAGGGTTTTAATAGTTTAATTAGAATGATAATGTTATAGTAAGTATGAAGGCAGATAATCGGATATTTTATGTCATTTAGTTAATGTATTTCTTTTGTTTTAGGTAGTGGGGTGTGGGCGTTTTCTATCATGTTTTTTTATAAGTCATGCAATATTTGTAATCCTAAAGATTAACATAATAATAATAATAAAAAAAAGCTCTGAATCTAGCTGGCAAGTCTCAACCTTCTTTAGAAGTGGCACTTATCTCGTTGACTGCACTTCAATACCGTGGAAGTGACCTATATAGACACCCCCATTACTTACGTGAATATATTAATGAAATTGAATTCATATCAAAATTTATAGTAGTATCTATTACAACTTATAGTACTTATGAATTTTGAGTTCCATTTTTAAATTAACGAAGTGAAGAAGCTCTTTAAAGCTCGAAAAAGCTGTGAACAACAATGTACGATTTTATCGATAGAATTTTCTAAAACAAGATAAAAGTTGTTTTATTCGTGTTGTAAATGTATTTACTTTTTAATACATGAAAAGAGAAGATATAAGGATAAAGAATGGAATATTGAATTACTCATACGATTTCGTGTTACATTATTCAACAGGCCATAAGATGTGTTTGTCAACATGAATAAATCGGGCCGGCGCGGTCGCGGCGAGGTGATAGTTATCTCACAAGATAGTATATTGGATCCGCAAACCCAACCTAAATAAAATACTTTGCTATCGCCGCCAGCGATCTGTTGGCAACCTAAACAATTTACTGCTTCTCTTTAACCTCACCACATTCAACTTACATCTAAAAAATTGTCTTATCTTCATTTACGTTGGAGATAGCAATGAAGACGTAATGTTTTTCCGACATGTTAGAAGACGAGTGATTAGATTTCTTATGAACTTCTATATTTTTAATACTAAATTAAGTTTAGCGTCTTAGCATGTTGTATGCTCCCGTATTTTCAAAGGTTTCTCAAACGATGTAGCAGAAATAACTGCCAAATAGAACGAGTAAAGTCCCTATAAAGTAGTAATCAAGAAAATAATGCTGAAAGTCATTTTTTTTTTTTTATCATTGTATTTGAATATTTTTGATAGAATGGTATTTCAATTATAGATAAATAAAACTAAAGATTGTGTATCACACAGGTTTCACTTCTCATCAACAGTCGATAATCGAAATGCGAACACAGAGGAAATTTACCCCAAACAATAAACTACTGAAGCCTTTTTTCGACTTACTTTTGTACCCCTAATTAGCATTTTGGAAAATGAGGCGGAGAACCGCATTCTGTGGAAGACGTTGGGGAAGGCTTATGTCCAGCTGAGGGCAGATTGAGGGTGATGGTGATGATAAAGAATATGGGATCAGTTGGACAAAGAAATGACAGTTCTGTAAAGTTATGAGTTTGATATCGTGAAGGTAATGTCTTGTAAGAGTTACCTAGCTCACAGTTCTATTTTATCTGTGCGCTCAGTCCGCGCGCCCGCATCGCGCAGGTAAAGATTACGTAACTCCCGGTGCCCGGCGTTTGTTTTACTTCTTGCCAGATTTATGTTTTAACAAAATGGATAACGGGAAATGCTATCTCGTGCTATTTACACATTTTCGACTAGATGTTTAACAAAATTTTTGTTTCAATCTACGTTGTAAAATTCTTTATAATTTACTGCGAATTATGTAGATAATTTTAAAACAAAATCTGTTGACTATTTCTAAATTACGTCATATTTATTAATAACTCTCGTTACGTAATAAATGAACAAAACATTTTTATCTCAGCTCAGTTACGTTGAACATTTCAATTAATTTCTCTCTAACGTATTCCTACAAACATCAATTTATCGGAGTATTTTTGCGGAAAGCTATTCCAAAGTTATAAAAGAGACAGATTAAGTAATATGCAGTATTCAAGTTTCTGCAATTCGCTGAATGCGGTGTGTATTTATTTCTCGCAAACGAGATCTATATTCTCTCGCGTCACGTTGCTTACAGTCAGCGTTTTATTCTGTTATGAAGTGAAAAATGTATTGCCCTACTGTGTTCTTACTAACACTATGAATACTATATTGTACAACTAATATGGTAAGGGTTTAATTTAATGTATATTTATAAAAGTGTATAAGTTAGAAATTATATTTGTTACATTGTGGTACGTTGATAAAGTTATGTAAATAATTAATGTAATTTTATCAGAAATGAGGCAAATTATGTTCACGAGTGAAACTGTTATTAATAACTTGATATTATTTTTGGTAATTGGTCGTGGGATTGAATATCCAGACCGCCATTAGGGAAGCCAGTCAGAACGGCATGGAGTCGGGTCGTCAACTCGTCGGCGAGGGCGCTTCTAGATGAGTACAACCTTCAGCAATGAAGGGCACGAAGAAGAGGAAGTTTTTGTTATAATTATCCAGAAAGTAAGACAGATTTTCTTATGAGAAAAATCATAACGAAAAATGCATTTCGATACAGCTGTTTGATTTGCGTTAATATAATCGTTAGTATTTTGTCAGTCTGGTGATTTTTCATTCTTACGTTGTGTGTACAATTCTTAAGGAATTAGGGAACTCAAGCTTCTTATGATACAAAAAAATGTACAGTAAAATACAATATAGGTCAATTACAAGGCTACTTTGGAAACTACGTAAAAGCATCTATTGAAATGCTACCATTCTGTGTATACAATGAAATTCTTCACTGAATGATTGTCGACATTTCTGAATTATCGACGTAGCTTTTGAATTCATTATTTAAAAATAGAACATGCCCACAAAAGGTGTTTATTTGAATCAACAACAAAACCTAACGAATCTGGCCGAGTGGTGAAAAAAGTGAATGAAACGTTGCGTATTTCTCGAACGTACTTTTAGTATTAAATAATTAAAAAGAACAACTATAAAAAAACGCAGGGATTTAGTAGATACTCCGACAGTTCTTTTAAACTTTTGTATAACATTGTTTTGAACTGTTAACTTTTGTCAGCGTCTTTTTTTTCAAGTAAAAATTATATTTTTTATTACAGGTTTTATATTGAGAACGAAGTAATGAGGTTCATTTGTTCTTATAAAGTACATGTTTGAGTTTGAGCGGGTTTTGGTTAATTAAACCTATGCTTTATATATTACAGTCCCATATTTCACAATATAAAGAATGTAAGTGAAAAATTTTGAACCGTAAATTTTTGTGTTATCTAATAAAGAGGTTACAAAGGACGCTAAATTCTTTACCGAGCCAACAAATCCGAGTCCGTGGCGATAGCGAAGTGTTTTATTTGGGTCATGTTTGCGTAACCGAAGTGCAGTCTCTGTGATAAGTGCCACTTCTAGATACTGCCTGCTTACTTTATACTTTGTTCGCAAACATATGTAATGGAAAAGATTTTTATTTCACATGGGTTTTTATTGAGTTGTAATTTTACATCTGTGCTTTATTTCACAGAGTAGTAATGCTACAGACCGGATTGTTTTTTTTTTATTATTTATCTATGCATAAGTAAAACCAATTGAAAGCCAGACAAGTTGAGATGAAAGGAAGATTTATTTTAATTTTCAGACAAATTTGCGAAAAAGATGTGAATTTCTTTAGCGGTTTTTTTTTCAATTTCTATCCCAAAATTTCTGTAATCTATGATCGTCTCCGTGCAGATTAAACGATGTAAAATGGAATGGTCTCATTTGACGAAAAAAATAGCGTGTCCCTAAACGCAGGGTCCACTATTGTCTACGTGTTATAAAAACGGCACGCAATGTAAGTCCCGCCGCTGCCAGAGTTGCACGTCACGCTACATGAGTTATACGCGGGGGACAACTTTTTTTTTTCAGGTGTACTCAAAAAAACGGGACAAAAATGTTGGAGAACAGTGAGCGAGTCCCGTTAACTGTTTGCACAAGGAATTTGTGAACATTGCCGTGACGTGTTTGGAATAGGTAAGCCCCAAACGTGCCCAGATTTTTGTACCGTTATCTGACTTCAAGGTATTTCGAAAACAATACGTTCTGATTGGATATACAGGATTTAACAAACATTGTACAACGAAAAAAAAAAACAAATTTTGTCTTGTAGTTTTGTCTGTATCTTATAACATTTAAAATCGGAATGTTATAAACTAATATTTTTCAAGTTTTTTAATTGACTAGTTATGGTTTCAACTCATCCAAAAAAAAAAATTGTAACAATCTTTATTGTTATGTTTATTATAAAAATTAAAGTTACATAAGAAATTTGCACAATCACGGCCGTATCTCATAACTCAGGAACGTGTTCGCGATACACTGCGCTACGCCGTAGCAGCGTAGCAGCGTAGCAGCGTAGCAAAAACTTTCATTACTTTTCTTGATATCGTGCTGATATTGCTATTCATTGCAGTTTGTTTTGATGCGTCATTTTATATTAACGCCAAGGATTATTATTTTCAATTTATTTTAAAAACAATATAATAGTGTACATTCGTATATTTTTTGCATTACTCATTGTTTATCCAAATTAATTTTTCAAATTATATTTAAGGTTTAAATTGTTATAAGAAGTGATTAATGATAATGGCAGAACAGGCGGAGTTAAACGTTTTTTTTACTTAATATCGTTGTATTCCATCATTATTCAATGTCAGACGAGCAGTTCGATTACGCTTTATAAGAAATATGTGCATTTATTTATGTAAAATATACTCTCTTAAAACTTGAAAACAAAAGCTGCGTCAAATTGTTGAATATTACGTAGAAAGGAAATAATACTTAGATCTCATTTACTTCAATAAATTATTTTCTGTTCTTTTTTTAAATTATTTATAAAAACAAATAATAAAAAAAAATGAAAGATTTACACGTGAGTTAAGCCGTTTTATAAGTAGTATAGTGAAATATGTCACGAAAGTTTTAATATTTTAATAAAAAAAGTATTAAAATAGTACCTCTAAAGCCATTACGATTTTTTTCAAATATCAATGAATTAGTTAATCCAAGTAACATATATAGAATGAATTGGAAAACTGAATTAATATCTTTACGATGCAACAGAGGGATCTTTTCATTAATAAAAATTAAAACATTTTATACTAAGCATATCTTGAAATACGTAATGTACTTTAAATTAGCTGAAGAGTTTCCATTTAACAGAAGTATCTTTTAACTTGAAGATAAATGTAAAAAAAGATTTGCACGAAATAAAAATTAACACTTGTATGTAACGAAAGTGTGTCGCGAGTGTTAATTAGTCGTTAAGTCGTGTCGAGTTTGAGGCTCGTGAGCGCGCAGCTTGTGTGTGAATGAAGTGCGCCGTACTCCACTATCTTTTTATCCTGAAAGCGACGGCGTGCTATAATCCGTGAATGCTAAAGTACTAAGATATGCACGTAAAACATTATTACATTACATTTTATAATTAATCTCGCTACGTTGAAAGAAGTCTTGGTTTACATGTTTAACATGAACACCCTTGTGTATACGATTTCAAACAGCCTCGCTTAAATAATTTAACTTACAGGACACCGAATTAAAACGTGAGTGATGCCGTTTTATCTTTACTTTATAATTATGTCTCGATAAATTTTAAATACTTTAAACAAAGTACATATTCCAAACAGTTGCTCATATTTGTAGTATATCAGTGCTCGAAGATTTCCGAGAAATTTATACGATAATAAATACGAACTTGTTGTCTATTCTTCTTGAAAAAAAAAACGGAGATCGTCATCTTCAAGCTGCCTCTACCAGGGTCGGTACAGTGATCAATAGGGTAACAGTAAAGAAGATCATACGGAGTAACGTAAACAGTGATTTTGTATGAGATTTTTGTTATTCGAAACCAAAGGTAAAACTGTATGTAGATTAACGAAAAGATTTAAACAACACCCCAAACTCAAACGGGAACACAATACTGGCGATTGCAGAGTATTTCTCATTAATGTTTACGCAATGTTATACGATAGTGTTTATTCTGGGAAATAATCTTTTAACGCAAACAACGATGTTCCAGACCGTTGATTGCCGCGGACTGCATTCTGCACGCTGTAGACCAAACAGGTTCGTTTTCTTTATTGAAAAAAAAAAACTAGTTCATATTAACAACAGTTATTTGCATGCTTATTAAAACTATTAAAACTTTTATGAGACATTTCACTATACTACTTATAAAACGGCTTAACTCACGTGTAAATCTGTGTCGTTACCGACTAGTTTCGAGCCCATCGGGGGCTCTTCTTCAGGGCGAGTGGGATCGGTACTAGCGCGTTCGCTGCCCGTCGCTCACTCAAACCGATTCTTTGGATTATCTTTCCTTGTGTCAAATTTAATACGTTTGCTGTGTAACGAGGCCTAAATTATCCCTAAAGTAAATTCCCCATGATGCGGCAAGAAAAAACGTGTACTTCTCCGTGGTGCGAAGGGTATAACTATGTTATAGGAGGTGGGGGTCTTATGGACATGGTCTTGTCACGGAGTGGTCGTACCGTAGAGACGGAAAGTCCGCAAAAATTGATGTCGCAGCGAACGTGTTAAAAAGGGTGTAAAGTTTTCCTCATTAATTTCGTTTTATTCATTAATACGAGTATAATGATAATACATTAACTTTGATAATACAAAAACCTACTTATATTGTACGTAAAATATGTGTTCATGCAATTCAGTTCTAACGGAAAATGCAGTGGGTACATATGCAGTCTTATTTACTTCCGTTTACTTTCTTAATCTGACATACGAACATTCATTTAATCAAACTATTTTGATTAATAATTAAAAATCAAATCTAAATATTAACATCATTATTTTAATACAATTATTAATTAGTAGTACAAAATATTGCTTAAAGTTTTTTTTGTTGTAAATGAACATTACAATCCTTATTCTGACTTAAGTGATTAATATTTCATTACAGCGCCATCTATTATTTGTAGGAATGTAACTAAAAACGTATTTGATAAATGGTAACGGGTCTTGTCGTGATTCGATCATCGTTTATAATCTCTTTTATGTATGGTCAAATTTTACGTGATTTTCTTTAAAATGATTGCAAAGTCTTGTTGGTATTCCGTTTGATCTGTGTGTTGTTTATTTCACGAGTGTTACTGCACACTATTTAGTTACACGGCGCACCGCAGCCGGCTGTGTGCTGTGTACTCTTAGCACCTGTTGTTTACTACTTTAATTACTTATGTCATTAATCGTTGTCTTTTGTGTACAAACCTTATTGCAAGATAGTCTAACAAATTTCCACACTCTTACAGGCTGTGCGTAGTGCGAGGAGCCTGGAGGATTCTATTGTACTGTAAACGACGGTTGATTTCTGATGTTATCATATTTATTCATATAAAAACTATCAGCAGTTTTTTTTTAATTATTAACTAATTTGTTTTACCACTTCAACTGAGCTCTAGGCTTGTGTTGGGATATTGTACATAATAGTCGAGTCGCGGGACTCGAATTCTCGACCAGGGAATTGGAAATCCGTACCTTCAACCATTAGGCTAGTGGCCCTTAACACACTTTACACTCACGCTTAACTTATTACTGCATTTTTTAATCTAACTTAAAATAAATACATATCATTTCATTTCGTTCACTTCATTCTTTAAGTCGTATAAATTAAACAAAAGAAAATTTGAATTTTTTTTTAATTGGTACATAAGTTATGTTTAAAAAAGAGCTGAATGTTGTTATGCAAAATGTTGTTCGTATAACTATTCCAAGTTACACTAAAAGTCATAAACATAAGCGCTTAAAATTCTTTATCCAATTCTCTTAAGCTAGGTTGTTCTCAGCGAGGCGCGCGGCGCGGCGAGCGGCGCGGCCGGCGGGTGTACTTGCCAAGAAACTATCTCTTTATTTTAAGATTATTCAGTACTTTGTCACAGATTCAATTTAAAAGCTCTCTCATTCCAGATAGCAGTGTTACTTTTTACTTTTATTGTGTTGTACAATGAAAAAAATAAAATATGATTTTTAGACATAAAAAAATAGTGTCAAATGGTGAAATATTAGAGGAAGGAGAAGTATAAATTATGAAATAGGAATTAGTTTGAATTACTTAATTAGGATACAAAAAGATTTAGTTAGGCGTAGATTTATTTTTCTTATTTTGTTGATCATCATCATCGCCCTTTATCTGCCCACAGCTCTACACATGCCTTTATCAATGTCTTCTAGATTTTGCGGTTCCTCCACCTTATATAACATTCACTTAACAACTAAATAACTTAGTAAACAATTTCGTATGATAGTTTATTATGATTCAATCGTTCAATTTCAAAGTATACGTTTTAAATGAATCATCTAAATTAGCTGTCAATGCAAATTAAACAATTCTCGATAGCATTGAATTAAAAATGTCATCGGCAAGAAGGACTTTTAATTATGGGACAGGAAATTGAAACCAGAGTGGAAATGGAAAAGGTAATAAAATACATCGATTCGTGGATGAGTGCAGTCGCGGCGGCCTATTTTACAACTAGATTGCTCTGCTGGCGCCACTCTGCGATCCCACATTAAAATACATTTTTAAATCATAAAAATCTATCACTATCAAAATACTGCTATTATTCTTTTTAGTAAAAATGTTAGCACATTCTAGTTAATTTACTAACATCTCTTGTAACCCTTCCTGGTAAGCTTGAAAAAGCTTGTGTTAGGATATGGTCCACGACAAAAGTCGAATGGCGGGATTCGAACCCACGGCCGCTAGATCGGTAGTCCGTATCCTTAACCAATAGGCTATTAGCGCTTCAAATGTTATTCAACTGTTATTGTCATACTGTACATTATCAAGAAAGCACTTCAAATAATAACATCGTTTAAGTAAAAAGTTTCATTGAAAACGAAATAAGACGCTTTATCAAAATTCTTCCTGTTAACACAGACGTTGAACGTTAAAATTATTTTTTTAATTGATATTTAAATTATAAAGGCTGTTGATGATGATTTAAATTATTGTGTATTACATATTGGAATATAGGTTATTGATAATAATTTACGTGTTCTGAAATATGTTTAATTTTAGACACTTTTTAGCAATTTATAAAGTTAAAAGAAACAAAACTGCTTGCTTATACAATGTTATTCGCTTGGCGTCATTCCAATTACGAAATGTTTTCTAATCATGTTCAGTTCGGCCTGTCTATCTCGTATTTCATACGGATATCTTTCTTATATTTTGAAAGTTGAAAAAAAAAAACCTCCGAAACCTTTGTCTTAAATTTTATGGTTCATTTGAAGATTTATGGATCGTAAACGTATTGTCGCCTTTATATTTTACGACTTGTGACGCGTAAATTTTATTCTTTTTTTTACGGTTTTACCTTCAGCTGTTCATTCAATCGCTTACCGAAATTGGTATTTTTCCTTATTTCTAATATATATGAATGTTAATAAAAATTAATATAAAATTAATCGGAATATATTTTAATTATTTTTCTAAAATAGTTAATTCGAGTTCTTTAATAACTAAATAAAATATTGAATTGAAAATTAATTCGGCGTTATTTCCAAAACGGTACGATTTAGGGTCCTTCAATTAACGACCGTATCTCTATAACAAAGACTGACAAATAAGCCGTATGTCTCCTTGTTATATAACAAATCCTTTTTACAATCATAATTTATGATTTTGTTTTGATGTTATAACAAAAGAAACCTACTGTTAATAAAATTTTACGCGTTATTTGACGAGTTATGAACCGTAAATGTGTTGTCGTCACTTCATATCACCGGAAATATGTGACACTACTTTTGTATTCCAACTAGCATTGGTTTCCGGTTATTGTCTTTTTTGTTTAGAAATTATTAATAGATTATTGTTAATTCACTAATATTTCTTGTTACCATTCCTGGTAAACTTGAAAAATCTTGTGTTAAGATATGGTTTACGAAAATAATCGAATGGTGAGATTTGCATTTACGACCGCCAGATCGGTAGTCTGTACCCTTGACCGTTAGGCTGATGGCGCTTTATAAGTGGTATATTTATCAATTAAACTATTAAAACTTTCGTGAGACATTTCACTATATAACTTATAAAACGGCTTAACTCACGTGCAACTCGGT
>JAODUI010000006.1:4062005-4074629 GCA_027563995.1 Papilio gigon | reverse complement strand
GAATTGATGTCTTTGTAGATGTTGCTGTGGTACTTTTTTCCTCATTACTTAGTAACGTAGTTTCCTCAATATACGATGTTGATATTGTTGCTTGTGTAGTTTCTTGATTTTGAGAAGTCATAAATACAATTCTCTTTATCGGTAATGTTCACTAAGTCATTTAAAAATAAACGGTTTCCAAATTTAATGTAAATAATTTTGTATTTCTAAAAACACAAAGATTCGCATAAGTTCCTTCCTACAAAAGCGATATTTACGGAAAGGTTACCTGCTGGTAAAATTCATTATTCAAACGGGAAGACTTAAAACTAATTTTAGCATGTTACCTAACATCCGTAATACACTTCGTATGCGGGTTAGACGCTTAAAATCGTGAAAACAAGTTAATAAAAACAAATGAATTCCTAACAAACGTTGTAATTATCGTCAACAGTTTAATGATTAAGGGTATGGATTACCGATCACGTGGTTGCGAGTTCGAATCCCGCCATTCGATTATTATCGTTAAATCTATTCTAGCACAGGATAAAAGCTTATTTGGATAAAGATATATTAGTAAGTTAACAAAAATCAACTAATATTTTTAATAATAAAATAGTACTAATGTTATTTCTGATTTTTTTCATTGACTTAAAAAATAAAAACTATGTTCATGAGTTACTATTGGTACTTTAATATGAGATTTTTTAATCTTAATTGTTATCTTTTAACAGCATGGAAATGTAACTGACAATTACAACAGTCCGTGGTGAGAATTGAAAACGACACTGGCTGAAAGAACTATTAATTATGACAAAGGAAATTGAAACCAGGGCGGTAATGGAAAAATAATGAAATAAGTCATCCACTGCAGACGTTTTGGCCTAAAAACTAAAAAGTGAACTTTTAAAAGTGGAACGTATTTTACTTGAAAAATTTTTAAAAATGTCGCAAGAGAATATACGTACTTGAATTAAGATTTCGTGGAGAAATTTACACTTTCATAATTTAAATTTTTACTACAGATTTAGTGGCTAGAATAATATCAATAATAATTATTTCATTTAAGTAATATCAAAACCTTAGTGGCAACTAGTTAAATTTTAGACGTCACCATTTTAACAATCAACATTATTTCTTTTATTATACAAATGGGCAAACAGCGGGATTACAGAGGTGGTGGTCGACGCCTATGGACATACAACACTAGAGGAGCAGTTCCAAATAGATAAGATCGCTTCTTGAACGACTTCGTCGTGGTTGCGAAATACCGCCGAGGACAGAGCAGTACACAACGCGGCTGTGCGTGATACAAAATGGCGTGAGAAGTCTAGAAGCACATATCGAAATTAATAAATCGTTAAAATTTTTCAAGTGTTAATTAGAATTGATAAAATATAGGTAGCGTTAAAAAACAAAACAAATAGCATTCGTCCGATAAAAGTTTATACCTTCTGTCGTTTATTGTGTCGCTAAGTGTCATTGTTGTCGAATACTCTGGAGAGTGCCTCGTTAAAGGACGCGCCAGTCGTCTTCGAGTATCTTATTTATGTTGGATAAAGTTCTACAAAAGACTAAAGCCTTCGGAACATTAGTGACGTAATCATTATCAGATTATTATCATAAAACATACGGTACCGTAAAAGCTCGAAAATCGGTGAATACTAAGAAAGTAATTTAATTATTTTATGAAATAAAAAATTAAATAGTTTTAATTCTTTTTAAAAATGTAACATACGTTAAATTAATCTATATAACATATATACACAACATCATACAAAAATCTCATTTCAAAAGGAAAATGTTAATCGACTGTTTGATGTTTGGTGAAGGCAATAAACATATTTTTGGTCTTTTCATCATCATCATCAGCTCATTATAGTCTCAGTGAGGAGCTCGGAATCCTATTACTAAGGTCTTCTACCATCTAGTAAATCTTAGGATTGACTAAATCCCTGCTTTTTCAGTGACATGTACAAAAATGCAACTCTAACATACCTCATATTGTCATGTCTCGTTATCTTTCAAATAGTAATAACATGTTATGAAACATTCGAAGGCAATGGAACTTCACGTTATCATATTAATTGGACTTAAGTCTTGAGGAAGTTGATTTTTTTTAATTCTCTATGTTTTCGTTTACTAATATTTGGGTTTTTTTTTATCTTATCAATGTCGTAGTATAGCATAGTCGCGGTGTACTAAATGTCTGGATAGAATATATTTGCGTTTACATTTGTATTTGAAGTAATATATTCCACCGCAATTAGTTTTAATCAAGTTTTACAACGTTGCACGGAAGCGTCTCCGGCACGTATTTAAGTTATGGGATAGTCATGACTTCGCAAGATGGCATTCAGTGCTGGGCAAAGTAAACTAAATGCAATTCATAAGTGTTCTTGAAACAAACTATCTAATTTGATTAAAGACGTGTTTCCCGTTGGGCCGATTGGTACAGAACGATCAGCCCAATCGGATTTTTTTCCATCCATCCGATTGAGCTATGAAATCGCCTGTACAGTGTGAATATTAAAATTACCAAACGTTTTGTTGACTTTATGTTACTAAGAACAATGTAAGCACGTTATTTACTCAGACATTAATTTTGAAAATACCACCTCTTCGTCTTACAATCTTTGCTGTTCCTAGATGTTCTATAATAATTCATAAGTCGAAGTAAGAAATATATTATTTTAATATTGAACAGTGAAATGCAGTGAGTACAGCTGAAGATTGAAATTCAATAAAAACGCACGTCCCCACTTGGAATTGCATTCAAATTGCGACTTTTTATTCCATTGGGCCCTCTGTTCCACTTCGCTCAATTACTTTTTATGTCCTATTGATACGACTGCAGGTAACTTATTCAAATTTTAAAAATGGCTTTTGCCTATTGCTACGTCCAAAATTAAAAAAAAAAATTAGTAACTAGGCTATGCCCTATTCCAAATATTATTGTATCTTCGGGACCAATACCTTCTTAATAAACAGTCGCATTTTTATATTATAGTTAATTTAATTTTTAAAACTTATTGCCTTCATATTATTGAGAAAAAAGTAATAAAATAAGGAAGAGATGAAATATCTGCCGCCATTAATTTTGTACGCAAACGCTGTTGTCGCTGGATTTCTCTAGAGGGCGCCGCTGTAAGAGACAAAACAAATATCAAGTGTTGCGTGTTGTTTATCCTATTGTACTTTGTTTACTTTGAAAGTAGAGTAAAATAATTTTATTTATAAACATTGTAAACAATAGACTGTATTTGAAATAGTTCAGTGGACCATAGACAATTAAATGACTGATACATTTGATATGCGTACAATAGATAAATTAATTTCATTTAAATCACTAGCAGCTTCTATAGCGTGGTATAAAAAAAAAGATTACACTGCTCCCCCATACAAGAGCTATTACCGGGAACAAACGCAAACTTGCGTACAGACAGATTAAAATTTGGTTTTCTGTTACACGCGTCTATAATACATTACTTTGACTTAATGAGTTTTTTTTTATTCATATACTCACTTTAATTTAATTAATAGTATATATATAGATTAGACGATCATTCAATAACTATTGTTTGACACACAATGCTAGCTCTTAATATTCCCATTCACATTGCTCTGTGTAATGCGCATACATTGTTTATATCTGCTCTGAATACGAGCTAATGCCCTACACTAAACACCCTTTGTTCTGCTATATGAAAGACTAGTAATCTAATTAGACTACAACATTCAGTTACCTTACATACATTTATTAGCTTACTTTATTCTCATACAAGCCTTCGTGTTTCTACCTCTCATGGTTTTCTGATATCAATAATTACAAACGAAGTCCCCTAATGCCCTACCCTCCAACATGTTTTTCGGTTTTTGAAATTTCATATGTACATTATGTGAAGTATTTTATATGCAGGAAAACATTGTGATGCAACCTGCATATATCGGCGAAGAAATTTAAAGATATATGTCGGGAAATGCACTGGGCCAGCGTTGGCTATGGCTTGGTCTCCTCTAATGATACGAGTAGGCTCCAAGCCTCTTAGTAGGGACGTATTGTGAACTGATGAAATGTAACTCCTCCTGTCATATCTAACTGATGTTATCACGACGTTTATGTATTTTATGTTACTTATAAAACAATGAAAAGGCAAAAAAAAATAATGAAAGTGGAAAAAATAATTCTAATGATAACTTTATTATAACATCGAAAAAATGGAATATTTTTAAAAAGTTTCTCTTAGATTTTATGCGTTCTGCATTCATTTGAATAAATTCATAGTTCGTAGTGGCCGAGAGGAAACGCTCCCCGCGACAAACCGGCCAATTTGCATTAACATTATGAGGCATCATTTTTAAAAATTCTCGTAGTTTTAAGTGATTTAATTAAATTTAAATGTGTTTAACTTAAGCATGATAAAGCCGGTTATACGCTACGATTTTCTTAATGTAGACTGCTGTATAACGGGGTATCTTTTATACAACGTTAAATATGAAAAAAATATACTAGATTTTGTTTTTTTTTTAATGTCAGCCTATTTATCCCCTGATATATTGAGCCCATAGTCCTTATTTCGGCCTTTAAATTTATACCAAAGGTAATGATTTGTTAAATTTATTATAGTGAGTGCTGAGGTGCCAGCTGTTTGTCGGAACGTGATGCGGCTTCTCCCTGTGTATGCGGACATACACAAAGGTAAGCCGCCCCGGTGCTTCACCTGTTTTTTGCCAATCTGTTGGCACCGCTACTTTCAATTCTACTAACAACGTTTTCTCTGTTTCAGGTATGGGAGGGGATCCAAGAGGACGTATCGGGAGCAGTTTGGCGGGGATGGAGGATTTGAGGTAAAGTTCAATGATTTTGCTACATGCTTCCTTTTATGGCATAATGACTGTTATGTTACCTGTGCCGGAAGCGTTCGCAAGGTCTGGAAGTGACGCGGGCCATGGGTAGTTTGTTGCGATGAACGCTCGGTTGCATGAGCTATCATGCAGCCTTGCGTTTATTTTCGATTTTTTGCCACGTATCTCATGTGTCACTTGCATGCATTGCATCTTTCCTTTGACGCCTGATCATCATACATGATGGGCGGGTCCTCATGCTCATGATTTCTTCGGCTTAAGATTTTTTGTCCCCTATTTTGGACCAGCTTGTGTGGCCTTGTCGTTTTTTATATTAGTAGATTTTTGTTACTTTACTAATATTTCTTGTAACCATTAGGATATGGTTAAGGAGGTAAGGATATGGTTCACGACAAAAATCGAATGGTGGGGTTCGAACCCGTGACCACTAGATCGATAGTCCGTACCCATAACCATTACGCTATTGGCGTTTCAATTTGTAACGATATATTCATTTGTTTAAATCTATGTAATTTTAAGTTAATATGTTTTTCGCTTAAAGCAAACATGAAACTTGAAAGCATTGTGTAAATTATAGCGTAAATCTTCAAGCTCAGAACTTTTAATTGCGTCGAATTTAACTTTGAACGTCTTTAAAGTTATTTCACTTGTCGTTCGTGAAAATGTTCGCTCTCATTAACTATACAGATAAATACACAACGCCAGTGACCCAGTAAGGCAGGCAGAGATTACAATCTTCCGCTTAGAAGCATATCTATCCTACTAACCCTTTTTAAAATTATTACTTACGTAATCTATCGTTGGTACTGTAACTATAGATTAGAGGTTAAACTATGCTCTCTATACTGACCTTTAATTATAATTTAATTTATTTATTTGTTTCGGATAAGATAATCCATTTAGTGTTAGTAAATACATTTAACTTATAATCTATGCTAGTAACAATGAAACTTAAATTTAAATAACAATAAATAAAATATACTGACTATTTAACATTTCGGTTTATCCGCGTGGGCAGTGACCCAATGCCTATACATTCTGCTGTCCATACGTCCAGCAATTATTGCCAGGACAGTGTTGCAGCTGCCGCGCACCCGCGCCAACAGGGAGGCAATGCGCTTGCGCCTGATAGCAACAAAGCCGTCGACCCGCGCCTCAGCTAACATCCATCATAACACAATGCCACTATCTGCGAGAGAGGTGGTACCACTATACTTGTCAGAAATCTAAGAGTGTCACATCTTTAGCGCATCTGCTTTTATAAGCAATGTCAAAAGACAACCTCATCCGTCTTTTCTGCAAAACCATGTATTTTAGGTACACCGGAAATGAGGGTAATAACACTCGTGATGTTGTATTGAATTCTATCTCGTTTTATTAAAACGGTGCAATCTGGCACGTCCTTTATTAATGACATTATTGAGATGAGCATCGCACTATGTGCCAACTTGTACGTGCTCGGCTGTTCTTTAATTAAGTGTAGGGATTTTATTTTATTGGTGTTTAGTCGAGTTAAATGGAAATGAAAAATTACATATATACTTTTCACTTGTTGACAATGGTTTTATTTTCGAAAATTTAGTGTTTAAATTATTGATACTAGTAAGTGATTTTGAAAACATAGGTCTATGATCGGTCAGTTAGATAAAAGTAACATTGTTTAGATAGATTTTTTTTACCATTTCTCGTTTGTATTGAATCCTACAATAGTTATTATTGTGCATAGGAATTTCAAATTATATTATGAACTTGAAACTTTTCGTCTTCCACCTTCACTTCCTACATTTTATTTATTTTTATTCCCTTGAAAAGTTAAAATAAATTAGTTGCAATACAAAACATATTATCTATTTTACGTCAATAGCAATTTTCCGATGCAAAACTTTTAATGGCGTTAAATTAAAGTTACGTTTCTCGTAACTTAAAGCACTCGGCGGTTGCTAATTTCACAGGCCTCATTAAGAACTTTCATTAATCAAGAATCAAGGCATTTTATTTGCGAACTTTTTTTTATCACTTAACAAATTTATTCTGGAATACAGTAATCTTTATATAGGCGCTACAGAGAAATAAGAACGAGCATTTTACAAACAGTTTATATATTTCTAAATGAGTATATAAGGGAAAGTTTGAAAGTAGTGCCAGTGATAGAATAATCTAGATGCAAAAGGTTAGCGTGGTATGGACATGTTATGTGAAGAGATAATAAGCATATAAACAAGGAGATGAGATTGAATGTAGATGGCTATAAAGGTAGAGGAAGACCGAAAGTGTGGTTGGATTGTGTGAAAGAGGATATGCGTAAGAAGCGTGTGAGTTCAGATATGAGCTGACAGCGATGTATGGAAGAGTAGAACATACTGTGTCGACCCTCTATAGGGAAAAGAGCAGGTTGATGATGATGATGATTGTTAAATGGAATTATTTTTTTGAATTAACACCAAAATAACCAAACCGATATTATTTATAAAGTATTGTACGCTAGCTGAAGTGTTCGATGGTCTGTAATTATATTTAGTAATACAATCACAGATCAACGAACAGTTCAAGTAAAAAAAAAATGATTTTGTAGAATTGTAAATGAAAAAAAAAAAACTTTTCCATTTTACGAAATAGAACTACATTATTTAATTTCTTTTCGTTCCTTTTAATTTTTGTTTTTTTTTTAAATTATGCGTTGCAAAAGTCGAGAGAGCGTTTTACAAAAAAGTAACGCGAAATAACTTGTCTATTAAACTGAATCCAATTTGCGATGCTTTGCGTGTCGCACCTTTTTGTTACTCGGTTATTTCAAATAACTCGCTGCGCCAAATTGATAGCGAAAATACTTTTATTGCCAGTTAAAACATTTTAATACTTTTTTTTCTTTTTATTTATTGCTGTGCGGTTTGTATTTTGACAACACAAACTACTACTAAAATTGAATACTTATTTCTCTTACTCCCTACACAAAGCAATAAGTTATGAAGAAGATTAAAAAACTAAAGAAACTATAATAGATTAGAGAATGTGTGTAATGATGTAGAATAAAGTTTATTCTAATTGCGGTTTGAGTATAATGTACAATCGCGACCGTTCGCTATGTTCCATTTACAAAAATAATCCTTTGTCCGCAAACTCCGCCCCTTGTCACAAATTAACGAATGAGAAGCACACACATCGAGATAATATTAAAAAAAGTAATTAGTCATCTACCTGCTCTGACCACTGACCGACTTTTTTCTAACAAACAAATTTAAAAACTGCATTATATTGGCTATTGTGCGCGCGTCGTTGATTCAATGCGTACGAAACTTTCAATAGACTATAGCTTTTGAGGTGGAACAGCGCTAACGGACACGTACAGTCGGAAAATCTGTCGATATTTCACCTTAACAGTGACAATCGTTTTAACATTGAGACGATAACGCGGAAACAAATAACCAATGGGCCGCAGCTTTTAATTGAGTCTGTACATAAATAATCGGTGTAGACGATTAACTGTTTTTTATTATTATTCTGTCGTTTGCGAAGCTCACTGTTACTTAATTATTTATTTGCAAGAAGAGGCGAAGTTTGTATCATTTTATGAAGCAAGTAAATTTTTATGTAAAAAGAACATCGCGATGGGTTCTAACTGTACAATAATTATAATTTTATTTGAGTCAAAGCATATATCATGTTTCCGTTCTAGATAAGTTTCGAGGTGTTAATGTAACTAAAAGCGGCCAAGATCGCTAACAGAGTTTCTAAGGCTTTTAATTTATTAATAGATTAATCTAGTTACCATACAGATTTAGAACTATGAGAAACCTTTTCTCCTGAATCAATGTTAAGAGACAAAATTTAGATTTCTTAAATAAGCGTCATCAAGTTCAATAAACTCATAATCCCAGACTACTTTAATAACATTTCTAGGAAGACTAGGAATTGATTGAAACCTCTCACATCAAAACACACATAATTTATTACTGAAAAATACAATATCTTTATAATACTATTAAAAGTAGGAAAGCCAATAAATACGTTTTAATTTTATTACTTTAGCAGATACTTGTTTAGGCGGTGGTTGTAATTTGAAATAAGCGAGGCGTCTTTACTAAAACCTGAGCGTATTTAATAATAATCCATTTATCAATACTTGGTAACTCTTAGCTATGAAATATTAGTTTATAGATTGCCCCACTTTTTCCGTTGTGAATCGGATTGGTTTTCACTCTTTTTATTTCTTAGTGAGTGCATTTAAATTGGAATATCCTTTTTATAATAAAACTCTAATCAGATATTTATTAAGGCTCGATAAATTCGTTTACTGTGTCGGCAGGGCACACGCCTACCTTGATTACCCATTTATTTATCTGCTCCAAGAGATTGCTGTTAATATTTCATTTATTAAACGATCGGAATATTTCTAGAGAAATTTTAAAGTACATTTTATATTGGTTTACTTAAAATTTCTGGGTCAAACGAACAATAAATTATTTGATAAGTGACGTCATTTATCTCTCATCTGCTCGATACATGGATACTTCGGAAGTCGGAGCGTATCCATGTTAGGGGTGACTAGGCCTTAGTCAACCAAGCTGACCCAGTGCACGTATATGTTATTTATTCGCCGATATATGCAAGGTTCAATCCCGATGTTTTCCCTCGCTGTATAAACGTAGGATGTTATATGAAATTTGAAATTCGAATGGTAGATGGGGTGAGTGTCAAGCAACCTCGATAAGTGTATTTTGGATCAGCATATGCAACCGACACTCACAATTTGGTCGCATTAACAAAAAATATTAAATATTTGTAGCGGTACTTTTGATAAGAAATAATAAGGTAAATCGGAGTGAAGTAACAACATGGTATTTCAAATTGCCATTGTTTTTACTGGTAGTTCGCGATGTGGTTGCCGATGCGGCAATTTTATGAATCAACCCAAATTTGAGTTAGTAACATGTTATAAAGCAATAACTTTCAACAGTAAACAGATTTACACAACAATGGTATTACAAACATTGTAATATACCAAAACACATCGATTCGCTACATACTAAAATAAATTTCGAATAAATATTCGCAGTTACAATAGGTTAAGTATAAAATGTATATTCTCACAATTAATACATTTCGTTTTATTATACGTTTTAAAATGCTTTAGAATCATTCATTTCATTTTGTAAATAGAAAAAAATAGTCTAGTTCGTATTAATGATAGTCGTCGATGTTATAAAGTAGAAATTATTTTTAAAAGAATTTAATTTAATTAAAATGTCAGTTTGTTTTAGCGTATGTCCTAACAGTAACACGGCTAAATGAAAGTGAGGCGTGGCGGAGCGAAACCGGTATTCAGTACCATAATAATACATTTGTAACAGCCTTAAGGTGATCTACTTGCCGCCGCTTTGAGCGTGTACTGCAGAATGCGGACACAGCCCACTCCCTCTTGCGATAAGACCTTGATAATAAGGAAGTGTACTTATTACTTTTAATTTATTAAAGATAAAATAAAAAGTTATGTATGTGTATCAGGTTTTAATTAGTGTATGAGGAATGCAAATTAGGAACAATATGAACACAGGTATTAAATATAAGTACGGTGTAAATATGTACACTAAAAATTTATTTACAAAATGTAGTTTCTATCTGGTGACAGGCATTTCTTTCGGTGAGTCATATTTTTTTTTACAATTAACAAAAACGAACAACACGTATATAGTCCATTAACTCACAATATCACAGCGTAACAACACTTAAGCAATGCTCGAGTAGCAGTCATGGGCCAGCCCGCTCTATCGACCCCCCGATGATTCGGCGAATTGGTAATCGATGCATGTTTTTTGCTATTACAAACTGTACATCTCGCCGATCTCCCCTCTTATAAATTATTTATTTATACTTTATGGAAAGAGTAAGTATAACCATCAGGCGCTCTGTTGAGACTGAACTTGCCGGGGGGGAAGAAGCGGCTCGGGGGCGGCGTTGTTGGCTCATAGTACTGCTGGCGAGTCTCGGGCTGGTAGGAGGGAGTGGCGTATTGCTGTGATGATAACCCACTGTACTGAGCTTGTTGGACTCCAGGGTAGATGTTGTTAGCCTGGAACTGTGACTGCGGCTGGTACTGCTGCTGCGGCTGTGGCTGCGGCTGGTACTGGGGCTGAGGAGCCCGGTATTGAGCTTGCGATTGATATTGAGGTTGGGAGTTACCGTAGTTCTCTGTTTCGTACAGTTCAGGGTGGTACTGTCCATCGTCCACACTGGGTTTACCTCCGTAGTTCCTAGGGGCGGCGGGGGCCACGTACTGTTGAGGAGCGGTGTACTGAGGTGCCTTGTAGTCGGGAGAGTTGTAGCGAGGATCGGGCTGGTATCCAGGAGTGGGCGCGACTGGCTGCGGCGCGGTCGGGATGTGGTCACCGCTGGCTTGGAATCCATTTTTACCGGCAACGTAGTTCACGGTCTTCCTTTGTCCGGTCGGATCGATGTATGAGTAGCTGCCGCGTCTGTTACCGTCGGGATCGGTCTCCTCTTTGAAGTCGATGCCGTCCTCCTGTTGGTACGCCGCACCGAATGCTCCATTGCCACTTAAGTACCTCGCTTCCTGCAGGATGGCGGCCGTTTTTGGGTCTCCCGCATACTTGGGAACCCTACGTCCCCCTTCGTGTTGCTGGCACACCACTGCCCCTATCACAAACGCAAATACTATGAGCCTATACATTTTGAGCAAATGTGCACTGCTCGCGTGAAAGTCACAAAGTGTGTGGGTGCGGGCCGCAAATCTCGTTTTATACGAGCAACGAAGACCTTGAAGTTTATTGGAAGGGCTGGTAGGTGCGACCGCGAAAATCTCACTTGCGCCTACTATATGTCTCACGCCCGGAGCGGATATTTACTGGATGTGTCAAGGAAGTGACGACATCTTTACATTTACGTAGTTACTTGAAAAATAAGGCGAATCACCTTCAATTTCAGTACAAAAAGTGAACGTTCTACAATTCTATTATCTAAAACCTATTAAACAATTAAATTAATTGAATCCTTGAGCTACGTACGGCGTTAAGCTTCACATACTTACACGTTGATTGCATAGTTATTCAATATATACATGTGAGTTTAGTGAATGAAATTGAAAGAAGGTTTAAAGTCAGATGGAAGTATCGCGTTAGGTAAAGACTAGTTGTCACCAGTGACTTCGTCCGCGCGGGATTACAAGATACTTAGTAAAGTATGCGTTCTTCCAGACAATGTCCTACATCTGTGCTAAATTTCATCTGAGTTTATTAATGTGTTTTCGAAATATGTAAGTAACAATCATCCATAGAAAATTAGGCATTTAAAAAATTACCTAGATTAAATCTTATAGTAAAATGTAGTATATTTCTATATTTATTTCCTCCTCAGTACATTAACCTACAAATTCAATCCATGGGAACATTGTTACCTAGCGCGACCGTCTCTCCTGTCCATTCTTTTGTGATCTAACACTATTACTGTAATCTTATTAGAATCTAAACAATGCAATAGCACATTGAATTAGTTAATTTCACACAATTACTACGACTGTGTACTTTTACTGCGTTCAATTGTTTACATTACACAATTATTTTAAGTTTATTGCAACAACTTTTATTTAAGGTATAAAGAAGTTAAAATTGAATATAGGTAATGAATATTGACTATTCTTCTTTTGACTGTAATTGAAATATTAAAACTTTCGTAAGACATTTCACTATACTACTTATAAAACGGCTTAAATCACGTGTAAATCGGTGTCAGTACCGACTAGTTTCGAGGCCATTGGGGGCTCATCTT
>JAODUI010000006.1:4031551-4058814 GCA_027563995.1 Papilio gigon | reverse complement strand
AAGAAATGCAAGAAAGCATATACTTAGAATTGTAAATCTTGTGTGGTACTCTATCGCCGTAATATTACCGTGTATTCTGGTGTTGCAGATGTCCTTAGGCGTCGGTGACCTCGGGTCAGGTTACTCGTGTGCCTTCTATACATATATAATTAGACACCTGAGAAAGAATGAGTTATATCAGAATTAAACTGCAGACGTGATACTAATGGGCGTAATAAAAGTCATATGATAGTCGTTATAAATTGTGGAATAACATTCTAAGAGATTTTGCCTTTTTTTTATAAAAAAAAAATATCATATATGTGAAGGACATGATGTGAAGTTTCGTCGAGTGCGCGCCGGACGATGCTTCAATTTGCTCTCAAAAATTAGAAGAGCCTTGTGTCCGAATAGTTAGTTTTATAGAAAAGTAAAAACTGAAAACTTGAATATATATGCAAGAGCGCACTCTATTTGCTGTTTTTATTTTGACATAACCGCAAATGCAATGCCAGGTGGGGTAGGAAATTGCTGGAGTGGAGGTCACGGTTGGACCCTAGGAGTGTGGGGCGTCTTCCCTCCAGGTGGACCGACGACTTAGTACAGACAGCAGGAAGTTGTTGGATGTCGAGTCGACTGCAGACTGTGGAAGGCATTGGGAAAGGTCAATGTCCAACAGTGGGCAGACAGGGGCTGATGATGATGATGATACGAGACTGATATTTTTTATCTTTGAAAACGTAAGGGAACACAATATTTCATTATTATTTTGAATTATCACTTTGATATTTTAAGGATTTTGTCATATCTTAGATAACGTTTTTGTTATATTGATGTAGTTGTTAACATGAGTCTTATATGAATGTGTTTTAGTTGTTGAAAATATTAGTAACTCGATGTTATTATAGAACTTGTTACATACAACATCCGCGCCACTGCTCCCGCTCTGACGGTGATCGTAATCATTCTCAAGGCTAAAACTTCTCAGCATATATCCCAATAAAATAAACTGAGTCACAGTAAGTGCAAAGACCTCAACAAAAAGCATTCGATTCGCTGCCGTCAACCTATTCTGAATACGTCAATACAAATTTCGTAATTGGAATATTTAAGTTAACGCGTTTTTTTTTTAATTATTTATACAAGTAGATAATTACCTTGGCATTTTATGTAAGGAAGTAGTTTTGTTCAATGATTTTAAATTTTAAATCACTTTAAAAAATATACAATAATTTATTACTGTTATTTAAATTATTATTTATAGTAACTGTTAAAATTATTTCCAACTTTATAAGAGCAGATGTGAATTTAGATTTCAACATCATATCAGTCATCATCGCCCAGCAGTGGGCGACATGATAGGCCGGCCACATTGCCGAAAGAGCGGACTGCCGATGGGGCACAGAGTCCTGGAATGCAGCCACGGACAGGTCAACGCAACGTGGGTAGCCCTCCCGCAATATGGACCGATCTGGTCAAGTTTGCGGGGGCGGAGGGATCCTGGAAGAGGGCGGCCGAGGACGGATCGTCGTGGCGATCTTTGCGGGAGGCCTACGTTCAGCAATGAGCAAATTTAGATTTAATAAAAAAAAATTAAACATAAAGAAAACAATACCTTGATATTCTAGTTAAGTATGGGTTCACTATATAAAATCAATACGGTAATTCTAACGTAATTAAATATACAAATCGGTAAAACAACTTTTTAGGGACGGAAATAAAGTTTTTATATGCATATTTAAATTTCTATCCCGATTTGCATTAGATGTACTAGCCCATGATTGGAAACCGGCAGCACATTCACGACCTACATTGGTAATTACGAACTATAACATCGTAGCGTTTGCCTATTAAATCATGTCTGTAGTCGAAGTGACTTGATACGTTCATTAAACCACATTCTGCAAAGGTCGCCGGTTGTCCGCAATCAAGGCCGCTCTCGATTACATTTTGTACCGACAATGTTCCGTCGAGCAAAAGTTAATTTATTGGATGTGGATTGCAATGTGACTTCGTTATTCAACTATTAGAAATATTTCGAATAGTCTAACATAATTCAATAACCTCACCGAATTAGGATGAAACAGTCTATCAAAATTGTTTTTGCGTTATGGGTTTTGACACTACTATCTAGTCTATCTACTACTATCTAAGTCAATTACTAGTATTAATAAAATTATGTTATTAGTTGTTCTTTTATTCTCTGTATTTTAATAAGGTACAGACTACCTAGACTTTATTGCAAACTTGTGATTGCGTTGTTGGCTTTAGAACAAATAAACAGCAACAGAGTGTACGGCTGCGGACCCTCATCAATATTTATACTTCCAGTAAAACCTGACGACACTCGCGCCAAGCTATGACAGATTCTATCCAGCTGATCGGCCACTTGATAAATTAAATGAATATATTTATCAGAAGCCTGCATGTGTATTTAGATCTAAGAACTTTAAAGATAACAACACCATTATCAGACTTCGTCTCGACATCGGCTTTCACTAATGCCTACCACAGTATGCTTTCCTCCACCTTTCGCATCCAACATTTTTAAGATATGTGTGAAGTCAACTTTGCACTTTTAATAACTAATTTTCCTTAGTCTACAGACGTTACCTTTATCATTTTTCTGTACACTGAAACGTTCGTTTATTCGTTCCGAAACACAGCAAAGGCCTATATTTCCGAAAGAGTGTTTCAGTGTTAAATAAAGAGAAGTTTGATAAAGCGAAATTGCGATGTGAAAAAGGGTACAGTAGCGAAAATAAAGGAATGAATCCCCAATCGTATTGTCATGTGGAGAGAATGAATGAAAGTAGTTTCACGAAATGGGTAATACAAAGTGAATGGGAGCGGCGGAGGCGACAGACGACTGAACGAACGATCCTTCGTCAAATAGAAGTTTAAAAACAACGAGCCGTTGAATGATGGAAAAGTGTATACGTTTTTTTTTCAATGATGCTGAAATGAAGTCGATATCTTGGTCTAGTATGCCAATCTAAAATAGCTGTGCAACGCGCCTGGTATCAAAAGATACGAGCTGTTCTATGAAAGAAAATCATTTTAAAACGACCCTGTATCGTTTAACAAAGGAACATTTCAATCTTGTAATTAATATTTCTCTTTTGCTTACAAAACTTACACTGACGACAGTACGTTTATTAATACAAATAAAAAAATATATATACTACACCAAAGACCATCCAAAGACCCATTATTAATTTTACTTTAGTCAATAAATACGAATGAACTAAGAATAATTTTGTATATTTAGGTAACAAAAGAAATGCGGTTAAAAGACCCTGTTGGACTTTGGGCCAGCCCAGATAATTAATCAAGGAAAGAAAAGGTCGGCTAAAATACGAACACCTTCACGCAAAAAGTTAATTCACAAGGAAAGTAAAGAAAATTTATTCGATGTAAGCTTAATGACGATTAAAATGGACACATACCTAAATCAAATGTTTATTTATAGTGTAAACAAAGTCCATGCAACTTTGATGTGTGTTGGATAGGTTTCACATCTGAACAAACTTAAATATAACATAATGTTTGTAAGAAACCGTTTAGCTTTTTTGTGTTCTCGATATTTCGACATTGTCAAAAAGGCTAATCGTAGTATGAACTACGTTTCTTACGAAAAACTTAGCAAAACCCATGAAAGTTTAAAGTTTTACCTGCTAGACTCGCTTAATTTCATCATCATTATAAACCGTTCATCACAAGCTGATTTTCACTGCCCACCGTAACCTTTACTTCCACATAAATGAAGCACTTGCTAAAGTTATTCTTTAGCCTTCATCATTCTAAATCGTCAACATTTTATGACCATTTGCATATACCTATCTCTAACAACTCCGCTTACTGTGGCAGGCATTGAGAAAGGCCTATGTCCAACAGTGGGCAGACAAAGGCTGTTGATGATGATGATGATGATCTCTAACAAAATCTACTTGATAAACGAGAAACATATTCCCTGTTCGGTAAAATAAATGTTGCATTGACTTTGTGAGAAAGAAACCACTAACTCTTGTGAGAATGCAATAAAAAGTTTAAAAGTTCACAACAAATGACTAACGTAAAGCAAGAAAATTAGTATTAGAGCAAAGTTACGTCTTCAATTCTTTTGTTTGTTTCATTCTTTCGTCTGGCTCGCGACTGAGGGGAACTACGAATGGAGATTAATTTATTACGTCGCTGAGAAAACATTAAAAGTGGTAGAAAGCTCTATTAAGGCTAGCGGGCGTGCAATAGAACGATTAATTATGATTTCTTTTGACGCCAGAGGACAGCCGGCAGTCGCCAGATGTTAATACTTCGTGTCGTGATAGAAATGTTCTGTTTAGTTCTTTTCAATTGATTTGTATACTTAATATACCTTACTACACAACGTCGTACAAACTACGTACTTTACACTTAACTCGTTATTTGATTATACAAGTTTTGTTCTAACTATCATTCGTTCTAATAATTTTATCTACAACGGTTACAATCCAGGTTATCAGTTCTGTTTAATAACAAAAAAAAGTAGATAAACATAATGTTTTCATCGCGTATCACAAGTAGCATGTAATTCGAGGATGTCACGCAAACTTGACCACATAGTTAATAATTTGTCCTACTTAAAATTCTGTTTGATGTGACAAGTTATATAGTTTGAGATAAGGTCAGTTGAACACGCGTTAGAATTTAATTAATAAGGCTTTACGTGACTTGTAAACATTGCAATATGCCAACTGAACGACCCACCAAGGAGTTTTTTTATTTAACAATTTATAACTGAACAATATAAATAAAGAAACATACAATTTTAGTTAGCATTCGGAAATAAAGGCAAAATGTTTTTTTTTTACATCGTTACGTCTATCCATCTCTTAATAGAACGACGTTGGATGAGATGTTAAGCACTTGTATTACAATCTGCAAGTCCTGGGATCAATCACCACCATGCCAGAATGATTTTCTTTACATGTTAATGACACTAAGTAATGTCGAATTTGAACTTGGAAGCTCTGCCTACACTAAAAGTAGAAGTCTACTTAATGTATTTTGTTATGTCCATAGATAAACGTTATTATTGATAATATTAAATCAATATTGTAGAGATAAACACGTAAGTAGATTGAATTGTATTTGAACAAGGGAAATCATTAATCGTAAATGTATATAATAATTGGAGCATAAAGTCCCGGCTAGAGTGGATAGCGACGGCGGAGGAATCGCTTCCGCAGCGTGAGATGCCACCAAATATTGATTTACAGCCCTCGATACAGAAATGGAATAAATTGGAATATTAATTTCGCATAACAATGGCAGCAAACAAATTAAAGTGTGCCAGATGTCTTCCTCAGATTTCTCCCTATTTCCGTTCATTTGTAATAGACGATTTATTTTAAGTGCATACTGTTCCTTTTGTTGTTATGAAAATTGTCCTTTTTTGTCGTTTAATTGACCAGTAATTAAATAAATCTCTTTTTGTATTTCGTATAATAATGAGCTGGTAATATTAAACACTCGTGATATTGTTTGGAAAGCATTGTAAAAACAATTATATTGATTAATAACAACTCAAGTTTAAACGTTGGAAACTATTTAAATTGACTTTTATTTAAATTCCTCGGGACACTTTATCAACATTAGTGATTTGTTAAAAAGGTATATAAGTACAACAAAAATAAGCGTCTTTAGCCTAATGGTTAAGATTACGGATTTTCGATCAAGTGGTCAAGAGTTCGAATCCCGCCATTTAAATATTGTGGACCATATCCTGGCATAGGCCTAGAACTTAGTTGAAGTTGTAACAGAAATATTAGTAAATTAACAAAAATTTCAAATATTAAAAAAAAAATTGTGACGTATATAAGATACGATAACATATTTAATAGAAGGTTAAAATCCGATTATTAATATTAGTCATAAAATTTGAAATTTTCGCAATAACCTTTCGAGCGTTATTTTAATCATATCGATTCAGTAATATTAGTAACGAACGCTGTCAGCGGACACGGTGGTAATTACATTATCTCATATACGGCGTTACAAAAATATGTTTACACATGCGATGGTCGCGTGTCGAACGGCGCTTGTGTCGACGCTAAATTGTTATGAAATCCTTGCTTCCACAATAACAAAGTGCCGGCCAACCTATTTACATTCTATGACGGCTATGATAATATTTTTCGTGAGAAATAACCATTTCCTTAAGACAAAGTGCGGACTTACAAGTTTATTTATAACTTGTATGCGTTCGTAATCAGTTGTAACGAGATGTTGTCGAAGGAAAAGAACTTTTACTATAACATGAGAGCTAAGTCTTTATGGACTTCATATTACAAACGGACAATGGGTCCCAGCAAAAAAATGCATTATCATCTATAATTTATCTATTAATATTAAACTGCATATTACGTATCTAGTTAAAAAAAGTCTAGTAATCAAAAATTGTAATTTCAAATAAATCCTCTCACTGCATTTTCAACATCAGTGATCTATAATCAAATCCTACAATTTTAAAAGTCGAAAGCAAAACGAAATATAAAAATAAATCCAATTAAAGCGAGGGAATACCTTGATAAAATGGAACGTGCAAAATAAATTTACACAGCAACAAATACGATGTAGTAATGAATTGTTTGCCGGCTCAGGGCGGGCCGTGCCAGTTGGAATGGTGCCTGCTGTATGACCGGCTTAGACGCCCACCGAGATAATCTACTAAACTGAAATACTCACCATTCCTGAGTGCGGTTGTTCATACTACGTGATTTATTTTTTTTGGTTACGTTGCAATATCTTTCTGTATTTGAATTAATCTGTTTGTTTTATTTTAGAAACAGCAAGCGTATGTAGAACAGTAGGTGAAGGTTATTATTCTGGAGAAAGTCGTACCATTTTCCGTAACCACAATGGGTCGGCATAACAAACGTGACAATAGATTTTTAATATCAAAAATATACTTTAAACAGTCAGGAATGTCAATACCAACTAGCTTAAAGTAAACTTCATTATAATTTTTAATAATAACAATGAAAACAACAAGTACGATATTGAAAACTGTGCTACCGACGTCCGCATTTCCCTTGCAAATTGCTTATCCGTCAAAAACGAGACGTCAGCGAATCTCGGCAGAGAATTAATACCAGTTGGCTATTCGGCTTATCGCCTTTCAATACATATACCTTTATCAAATATTAAAGACGTAATAAATGCTATTTAAGCGCTAGAAGAACCAATATTATTTTATCCTTGTGTCCCACTGCCATGCTGTATTAGGGGAAGGGGCGATCGGCCTCCGGCACCACACTCATCAAACGAAACGCGGAATTACTTATCTATGTGCCTAAGAAAAGAAGTTAATTAAGTTGTATTTACTTTAACACGGCATTAAAATTGAAATTTTATTCCATCCATTAGGGGCGGCTTAAGTTTAAATTTCTCCGCTGTCAGCCGGGGCCCGCGGGTCGCGTCGCGCACAATCGAAAATTTCTTATTCAGTTATTTCTTGAGAAGTGTTTGGGATTTCCTCTTAGAGAGGAAGTTTTAAGCCGGCAGTAAATTATTCCTTCGACAGGTGAGGCCGTAAAGGCAAGATTTACGCCTGGGGTTCAGCGGGGGACCCTTCCCTTGATAAAATGTATATTGCATAGCAGAGTACGTTTTCTATAAGCGTCCGCGGGGAATAGCCTTTGATAACTGTAGCGATGAAGACTTAACGAAATTTACCGCTGTTGGCCAAAACTTTACGTTTACATTACTGGCTAACTATAATATCATTACTGACGTTAGTTTTATACTAGCAGGTGCAATGCAATTATGTGACAAGAAAACTTCTGATGCTATTTAATCACACAAACATCGGCAATGTTAGATTATTAAACATATGCGAAATTCTATTTAACTACCAAGTATCTTTCTTTTTTAAACAAAATCGTATAGAGAAAAGGTAGTTAAAACAGTAATAGACAATGAAAATTCTTCTCCTCCCTCCCTTACTCATTACTCTAATAAAATAAGCAGAATGTCTATAATAATTCATTTGTTTTTAGAGACCTGTAGGCAGTGACCAATTTCATTTGCTACGTTCTTACAAAAGCTATTTAATATATGATATTGTAAACACGAATCACTGTAGTCATTTGTTTTTTCGCTCAATAAAATTCTTTTAAAACTTGGAGATGGTTCAACTCGCATTGAAGCCTTGCCAGCGTTGTCTTAATCGTTGTTAGTGTTATTACACGACATTCGAATGTAAATGTCTACTCAATCATTTTGTGACGAGTGAAACTGTTGATTCTACATTTTTCTTTCTGTATTGAAATGAATTTTATAATTTAGAAAAAATCGAAGCTGGGACCTCTCTGCCATGTGATCGGAAAACGTTGTCTTAACCATTAGACTGGTACACTCCGACTGTTCGAATAAAACTGAAGGTGTGAAACTCTTAGGTATATTTTCCGTTTGATGTTGCTACTTTTTATAAATTAAAGTTTTTTTTTCTGGTAATTTTGAGTTGTCAGCTGTTTTTCTTCGTAAGTGAATTTCAAGAGCCAACTAACGAATTTAGTGAGGGGCAGTCTCGCAAAGTAAACTGAGGCGTGGCGAGCGTGGGTTCACTACACCAGAATCAAAGCTTCCCAACTCGTCAACTCAATTACCATAAACAAACGAGGAAGACGCTCCTGCGTTTTAATGACACCGTTCGAGTGTCCTTCGTAAAGAAAATTTAACATGAAAGGGACAAAAGCAATAAACGCCTCGCAACAATCTTAGACGCAGGAAGTTTTCTGATGGCGACCCTTTGTGCACCTCTTTATGGTGTAAATTTTGTTATCGTACAGTTTTGATAACGACTGCCGCAGAAAAGTTTATAAAATTTTTATTGAATTTTTTTCCCATTCTTTTTTTATATTATTTACATATAAATATAATGGGATAGAAAAATGGACACCATGTGATCGATGAGGCTAAGTAATGGCAATAAATTTTGTAATGCAATAAAAAAAACTGTTTTTTTTTAATAACATATCATCTCTAATCGGTTTGTTATCTGGATCAAAACGTTTTTATAATCTTAAATTAATAAGTATAGTCACTATTTATAACATTTATAGTGCGGCTGTAAATGCAACGGGTTTTATTTTACAAATTATGTAAAACAACACTATAAATTTATAAGTTTAAAATGTCCAAAAAACATTAGTTAAAATTTGATGAGGGCTCTCAAGAATCTTGTTGGCTTGTTACCGTTGTATTTACATAAAGAGATAAAGGAGTTGGCCGTAATCCACTGGCGTTTCAATTGCAAGCCCATTCATTAGGACGGTCGGGACGTTCGTTATGCTAATGTGCCGTTTGTACCACGACCATGGCTTCAAATTACCCATACACCTGTCACGATATTAAATACAAATTTGTACACGTACCGTACATGTCATCCATCATACGAGAAATTCAGTATTGAAGTTTACAAGTGGCCTGGTCTAAGCTTATTTTAATGGTAACTCGGTATGATTTTGATTGATGACTAGCGATTTACTTTAGAACTATATGAATAAACTGTATTAAAAAAGGACGGGAAGAAGTCTTTACTTAACACATGTTAAATGATATAAATGTCTGTTAAAAAAATTAAATTAGTGAGCCAAGCGTTTTGTAAGTGTTTCATTTCGTTGACACGCTCGTTTTAGTCCAGTTGGCAAGCTCCAAGGACTTTATTACAGCTCCAATAAAGTTGTTTTGTAAAAGTTTACCTACACGACTTGTGTACGCTTTGATATTGATGTCAGATGCGAATGCTACTGAACATTAATCGAACAAGATTTGGTAGAATCGATTTATTGCTATAACTTTTTTTTAGTTAAAATATTAGATTTTACTTAACTTACTATCATTTCTTGTAACCATTCCTGGTAAGCTTAAAAACACTTATGTTAGAATACGGTCCACGATAAAAGTCGAATGGCGGAATTCGAACCCACGACAACTAGATCGGTCGTACCCCTGATCATTAGGCTATTGGCGCTTCAAAGCATGATTTCAACTGTTTATCTATTATTGTTTTGTTGGCTTATTTAATAATTTAAGTTAAATTAGTTCTTTTGTTTTCAAGCACAAAATTTTAGATTTAATATGAATAATTTTAATTTTTCGTAAAAAGATAACTAATAAATATATAATGTTTATATAATGTGTAAAATCTGCAGATATAAATAAAAGGACTTTTGGTAATAAATTTTTTAGACCAAACATAGTTGGCAAATCTTAGAATCGGATTTAATTTTTTTATAGTAACAATAATATAACTTTAATCTATTCAAAACACATTACAACAGTAATAAAACCCCAACAATGAAATAAAAAAGGTCTAACTCTTGCTATGCTCAAAAGATAAGGCCTTTGTTTTACTATATAGCTATACTTCAAAGGGTGAAAATGCTGGTTTTCTACAAAACAACACATACAAGCACCCGTTACCAGTCCAATAGTACAGTGCGGTAGCAGCGGGCATCGCTCGGCATTATATTGGCGTGGTCATATTGGGTAGAGATAGACGGAACGAATCGGGTCAACTCGTTGTACGTTTGATGAAACACTTTGGTCACCGCCGACCGCCGACCACTTCATTTTCAACACCGCCACATACAGCCGTAGTGCGCTGCGCAAAATCGATAACACCCTCCTTTGAAGGATCCGATATAGGCTACGAATTATTATTTTTAAAATAAAGGTTTCATACAAAACAGTGCGGACAGCGGAGAGTCATTGGATGCAGATCGAGGACCGCATACTGTGGAAGGCATTGGGAAAAGTCTATGTCCAGGAGTGGGCTGACAAGGGGTGATGATGATGATGGTACAAAAAATATAATACAAATGATTCAGGATAATTAAGCTAGTAATTTTAAAAAGGACTAAACTCAATTTACCTGTTACTACTTATAAAAACAGCTTAACACACGTGTAAATCAGTGTCGGTACCGACTTGTTTTGAGCACATCGGGGGCTCTTCTTGGAGGGTGATTGGGATTGGCACTACAGCGCGTTCGCGGTCCGTCACTCACCAAAGTAGGCTGTACCGACACCGATTTACACGTTTGTTAAGCCGTTCTTATAAGCTGTGTAGATATATGGTCTACATGAAACCATTTGTTATAAGTAGGGCCAATAGCCTAATGGTTATGGGTACGGACTACCTACTAGCGGTTGCGGGTATGAAATCCACCATTCGACCATTATCGTGAACCATTTGTAACACCAGCTTTTTCAAGCTTACCAGGAATGGTTCTAAGAAATATTAGTAGATTAAAAAAAATCTACTAACATTTTTAATTAAAAAAAAAAAACTAGCACTAATTGTGAACGGCGCAGTCAGAATGAAATCCCGTATAGATAACAATTTGCGAATAAAGTATTGCTCGTCTGTCCTTCGTAACGTAATACGTACTCGAGCCCCTTTCTGTCTGTTTGCTTTAGCCTGTCCGCGTCTGACTGCGCTGGCGGGCTTTTGTCACAATATTTGTCTTTCCTGAACTCACTGCTGGGGATTTCTCTTACACAACAGGTCGTTCGCGCCCCTATATTCCTTTTAATCCGCTTCCGTATAGACATTTAAATTCATTAATATTTTTAATTGTATACATTAACACGTTTTAAATTTTAATGTTTGAATTTTATTTTAATGTTAATGTCAGCAAAGCGTAATTAATAGTTTGAAATTAAGTAACGATTGATGTAGCCTTTGTAATATTTTGTATTCCTAAAAATTTCATTTCGACAATATATCTTCCCACATTTCATTGGCATGGTTTTATATGAATATTTATATTCATATTGATATAATATATTCATAGCAAAGAACGTTTTTCATATGTGTTTTATTCAATTTCATTACGGTGCAGGCATAGTGCTTTTTCAATGGTAACTCACGAATAACTTTATTAAGTAAATAATAAAATAATGGAACTTTTTTTTTGCGTTGTTCATGAAAAAGCTCTGTTATATCCGCTCTGAGCACGGACAAATATTTTACTCAACTATGGACTTGTTAAATTTACTTAATGTCTTACTTAGATTTGATTACTTTGAAACAATTCTGAGTAATGAAATATCAGCTTACGATTGACGTGTTCTGTTCTTTTACCTACTAATATAAATATCTGAATAACAGTAGGCGTTCACATCCTTGTAAAGAATTTCGAATATAACACGTACGATGTATATTAATAGCTGAAATAATATTTACTATAGTCTAACCAAGAACATAAAAATCCAGGTCCCGGAGACACTTTGAATAAGTGACTTTATTATAATACTTTAATAGGTACAAAGAAGTTACATGTGTTTTTTCGAACTATGCCGAGAGTTTTATGTTCCTGGTCAGACTACACTTTATTTTTTAAAACACTACTGTTGTGTTTTTCAAGTCTACGTACTTTAGATGCTCCAAAGTATATGCAACATTCAACTTTATAGATTTTGATTGAAATATCATTCAAGTTATATCTAAGTGAGATATAATGTTTGTTCGCAACAATTCAACGAAAGAGGAAATGTATTTTAATGTAATGCAAACGAGCGATCCGCCCGTTCATCTCCATCCATCCCTAAACGAAGGAAATGGAACTTTCTCTCACTTCCCGCAAAACTTTGAGAAATATTGGTACTGTTCCAGTTTAATAAAATTGAGCTGTGCCTCGCTCCAAATGTTACACCGGCTTATTCTACAGGTATCGCTCGTAACTTAGGTATGCAGTAAGATGAAGCCTGCGTGTGAATAAAAATTATGTAACTTTATAAACTAGCTGTACTTCCCAGTCTATATTACATTTACATAAAGTCTAATAGTCAGAAATACTTTTAACTGTATTATTTACAGTAAAAAAGTGAAATGACGAAGGCAAAGCAAACTTTAATTGCTTCCAGAATGGAAGTAGGCGCTTACAGAAGTCGCTCCGGGCTTAGTCGGGCGAGAAGAAACTCGGCGCTGAATATTAAGACAACTTTAATTGCTAACAAGATCAAACTTTCCAAATTTGGGGGTCGACAAATCGAAATCGCTCTTAGCAAAACAAGTATTAATTTTGTATCGGCGTCCCGGCGTCCCGGCGTGCAGGGCGGGCGGCGCGCAGGGGTGTCCCGCCCGCAGTCGCAGCCGCGCCGCCGCCGCGAGCCGCCGCGTGCACCCCTAGCGCCCTCTGCCTGCGCCGCGACAACCAAACCTTCATTAGTACCACGTCCTGAAATAACCAACATAGTGTCTATTGATAGTCGGCGAGAGTTAGACGCGGTGCGGGAGTTTCCTTGAACAGTGGCCGGGCCTTTAATTGACAATGTTCCCATGTAAATAAATAAATTGATTCAATAAACACCGGTGCTAATGTAAGATGTGAATGAGCGTAGTATTGGTTTCAGCTGCATTTTCCTGTTGTTTGTGAGGATTTAACTTAGTGTTCAGCTGTAGCATGCTGTATGAGACTGATTGAGCTATGTTTATAAAGGTAAGCGTTACGAAATACTAATCGACTGTCTAGAAGTTAAAATAAAAATTTCGTATGAAAACTAACTGTACATCACGACTGTAAGATTACATTAGAAGAGTTATCTATGACAAACTGCAAAAACCTATCCGATTAAATTGCATGGCTTCAAATGTGTCGCAAGTATTATCTGCATAAACCCTTTCATCCGATAAATAAAGCTGTTAAACAGCTGTGTTGGGAGAATATCATTTAGACTATCGAACATTAAATATGTTAGCTTTTGTATATATAGCTTTTATCTGTGACTATATCTAAATTAAAAAAGCCTATTTGCTATTTCAGACTTTGTTCTATCTCCGTGCTGTGCTATGTTTATCGGTTTTAGAGATATCAGCTAACAAACATATATGTAAACTGATACATTTATATTATTAGTAAGAATTCTTGCATTTCAAACCAAAACATCACATTGTAGATTTTTATTTAAAAACAACGTTAAACTACCTAATTATAACAAAGATACATTATCCAGCATTTAATATATTCATATTTGTACCATTTTTTAAAAATAATTATCTAAACATTTATTATCTTATGTCTAATCTAATGGCTGAGGATATGGATTTCCGATCATGTGGTCGATAGTTCGAATCCCGCCATTCGACTATTATAGTTGACCATATCCTAGCACAAGCCTAAAGCTTGGTTGGAGTGATAAAAGAAATATTAGTAAATTAACAAAAATTTTGTTAACATTTTTCTAAAAAAAAAATAAAACAACTTGGTTATTATTGGTACTTTCATAATATTATAGAGGTTTTTATAATTCATTAAATAGTTGTACGGCACTTGTTACAAAATTCATATAAGCAATGAATGTAAGATACATTAACAACAGCTACACACGAATTATATCACAAATGTAGGTCAAAAGCTATCAAGACATTTTCTCAAATCCATTTTATACGATATTTGCTACGCTAGTATTTCTAAATGATGCTAAACAATGGGTTCAATAGTTCCATAGACATGTCATCTATAAATGGACTTTCATAGAAATTTGACATTTAATTAACAGTGAATTTTCGACACGTTATGTTATGAATGACAACACTGAGGAAATTTATCCTAACAAAAGACCTCTGGACGTCTTTTTTGCCTCAGTTTTGTGCCTTAGATTATATATTTATAGATTATCTATATTTCAATCTATATATTATTTTTTATTACAATTAGTTGTGTCTAATTATGATATTCAAACATGTATAAACAATTATTATTACCATAATCTGGTCAAGGTTGCGGGAGTATCTTGGACACGGGATGCCGAGAACTGATCGTCGTGGCTATCTTTGGGGGAGACCTTCGCCCAAGAAATAACAAGAATACAAGGTCACGATTCCATTGGGTACATTACTGCATGTATGGAAAAGTTTATATATTATGAGTGCACAAAGTTCTGTGATTAAGTAACGTAAGAAGTAATGGTTATAGATATAATGGCAGTGTTAAGCTTTATCGTCTTACTGAGGTATACTGAATTCTAATAGGATCGTTCGCGTTTATCGACAAAACACGCCGTATACCGACGTAACGGTAAGCGGTTTTACCTCGGCGAATCTTTTTAAATCACAAAAGCCAGTCGTCAAGATCTCGCGTCGAAAGTGGAAAAGAAAATACCCTCTAGGAATAGCGCAGCTGGTATCGTTTGGATTGGCGCGAACTTCGAACTAAATCCGTAATGAAAACACACCGCCGCATACGATGTGGGCCGTCGTACGTACTGTAAGATAAATTCGGAAATCATTCCCCGAGCACACATTTTACCAACTCGCTACGGATTAAAACTTAATTTGGAGGCGAAAAGCTTTAAAACTTTCCGGTAAACAGGGTTTATCCCTTTTCATTAGGCACATTTACATTACAAAAATATTTACTTCATACTTTAAATAAGGAAAGATTGAGTTAAATTGCTATTGTTTTGAATATTTGATCACCTTACACTTACTTCTGTTGTTTTTAAAACAACAACACAAGTATCAATCGAGTAAACTTCAAATATGTAAGGATAGGTAAGATTGCCAACGTATGTTTTCGAAAATATAAAAATGACATCTATTAAAAAAGCTAAAAAAAAACAAAAAAAAACCTTAAATGTATTAGTAATATTTTTGACCAACAGTTTGTTGCATATCTCGTTGGATAACAAACTTTTTGAAGACAAACATAATTACGTATATTTTGTTTTTGCGACGACGAAATGAAAAACAAAATGTGATTTACCGTTGAAGGTTCCTTTGAAGTATTCAAGTCTATGATCCAGGAAAAGGTCAAGTCAATTTGCTTCGTATTTATTTATTTTGTAAGAGTAAAATTTGTTTTATTAAAATAGATGGTATTGTCCTTTTTTAAACAAATTTTCTGATCTGATCCGAATCTTGTTGTCCTATTTACCTGCATTGTATACCTTTAAGAAATGACTAACTGATAAAGATCGATAGTCGAGTAATTGTAAGTAAAAAGCGCAAATAGCCCAAGGTTACGGATTTCCGATCACGTGATCGAGAGTTCGAATCCCACCATTCGACTATTGTCGTGAATCATATCCTAGCACAAGTCTAGAGCTTAGTTCGATTGGTTAAAGAAGTGTTAGTAAATTAAAAAAAATCTGCTTGTATTTAAAAATGTATGTTCGCGAGCTTTGTTAAACATAAATCAAATTAGTAATAAATAATAAAATTTAATAATTCCGCGGGTATCTTTTCATTCAACGCTAATTTTGTAAGTTTTTAGTAGGCAACTCGCATCTCAACAATTTATGCTGATTTTATTATTAATAAAACTTGAAATTTCGTTTTTATTTATTGTCAATTTCCCAGCGGAAACCCTACAGGCTTTTGTTCCAATGCAATAGATCAGACTGGAAAAACCGACCGAAGTCAACCGCTCACAACTTTTGCAATCACAAGTAAAATATTTTACTGTAAAACCAACGCAGCGATGTGGAGAAAATGGAGCGGATTTTAAGTCTTCATAAAGTTGCTAGGATTTTTTTTTTCGTAACAAACGAACGGTAAAATTACAAAGATGATCAATGCCCGTGGACATACGTAATACCACTAGTCACTTACTTTATTCAAGATTCAATTGGAATACAAATTTTAAGTTGATGAAATTTATAATTTATTTTAGTTCAATTGTTCTGTCTTCGAAGCCCTTAACGATTACTTAAGTAATATCTAAGTGTCTCCCACTGTATTAGAATAAATTAGTTTTTAACACATGTTTGGTACAAATTCTTTCTCAAGAGTAGAAAGAGTTATTACAATAAACAAATCAGATTCGATGCGCGTAAGGAGCGGCGACCGATCGCGATGTAATAACGCTATACCGTCGCAGTCCCCGCGGCCGCTTAGTCCTTGTTTAGTTGTCTGTCTTTAGGCCACGAACAATGATATATGTGTCATAAAGGAATAAGTCTTGCAACAAAAATAGAATACAATAGTTTTTCTCAATTGAATATCAACTTACATCGACTAAATGTAACTGTAATAAAAGGTAAATCCGAATTAACTATAAGATCGAAATAAGCACTAATAGTAGCTCGTATTTCCAATTCATTTAACCGTTGCTTTTATAGTGCAGAAAAAGAATTTTATTGCTAATTAGAATTAAACGGAATCTCTTAACGACCCCAATATCGATTTCAAATAATGGCATCGATCTTTTCTAAATACGTATTGTTTTTTTTAAACGTTTAATAATAGAACCAATTTCTCACTCTCTCTGTTGTCCTAGGTTGTGTCCCTTATGTTGGTGGGGTCAGCCTTTCGCGTCCGTCTTCTCCACTTTATTCTATCCTCGACATCCTCATCCTAGACATGGCAAGAACACATGTCTCTCAGCGCTACATTTACGTGTAGAACCAATTGACTTTATTTTCTTTTGACTTATACTTCTTAACACGATCTTTAGATTACAATTGCGATCAGAAATCCTAAGGGATTCGTCGTAAAGCAAATGTTTGCTTTATATAAAAAGTTTATATTAGCATTTGAATTTTACTAATTGTTTAGATTTAAATTATAAACAAAGGTGTAAAAAAACCGATGAAGGTGTCAAATGTGTGAAAGAGGATGTGTGTAAGATAGTGAATTCAGATATGACTGATAGAGTAAGGAACAATAGTACACACTGTGCCGCTCAGTAGGGACTAAGAGAGGTTGGCGATGTATAAATTCAACTAATAAACATATGATTTCGCTTCCACTGTTTAATGTTTAAATATTCTATTTAGATAGTCTTATACTCATCACGCATGGATGATTTCAATTAGTTTTAAGATTAATTGAATTCTCCGTAGATTAGTTCAGTGTGTACTCTCTTAATACCAAAGTTCTTAGCATAGCTGTAACAACTTGGATAGTATAGATTTAATCTGAATCAACTGAAACGATCTCAACTTTGTAATCTACGCCACTATAGTCTGATGGTTATATGCCTATCTTGTTTGCTATGTAACTAGGTTCGATCGATCGACAAAACGGACGAACGTTTTTTTTTTTTTAATAAATAATGAGATAGAATAGTAGCAGATTTTTATTAATTTACTAATATTTTTTTTACCACCCACTACCAACTAAGCTCTAAGCTTCTGCTAGAAAATGCTTGACGACGATAGTCGAATGGCGGGATTCGAACTCTCGACCACGTGATTGGAAATTCGTACCCTTAACCATTAGGCTATTGGCACTTAATATAATGTTTCATATTAGAAATATGAACTTTGCAATTGTTTAAAAGTGAGATATTAAAGACAGTCTTTATCTTGTGAATTAAGTTCTGGTATTAGTGACACTGGGGCAGCGCGTTTGACTATGGCCTAGTCCTAAGGTCTAATAAGGTTAACATTTTTAAGTTAATATAAATTCCCTTGTAATCACTGCGGGCTTTAACAGATGGATTAATTTTGACAAACTAGGTGTCCTTCTATTTATGTCCTCTGAGTGTCATTATATGTAAGAGTATTGTCAGTCAAGTTTTTTTTTTATTACATTTTAAGTAACAAATCGTGTTGTTAAATTTACTTTCAATAAAATAACTCCTGTTAAAAAGTATGTAGTGACATTCCGTCGACACCGGCGCAAACGCGTTTAGCATTCGACATACGTGGACGCGTTCACCTGCAAATTGGATTTCACCTAAAACAAACCGTCCTGGAACCGCACTGGGTTTTTTTTTTACACAATACTCCATTGTTTGGCTTAGAAAATTGTTCAGTTTTTCGATTATTTTTTTAATTGACCTGGACGTTTTGATTTCAGAAATTCTTTAAAATAATACAAGAAATGTGGAAGGCATTGGGAAAGGCCTATGTCCAACAGTGGGCAGACAAGGGCAGATGATGATGATGATGATGATGATGACATATTGTAATAATTTTTGTTTAATTTAATTACATAGTTCAAGTAAAAGAAGAAAATTTAAGTCTGAATGGTTACTGAAGTAAATTTGTTATGAACTAAAATATAAAAATAGGCGCGGACTTTCAGTTGAGCCGTGCGTATTTTAGTAATTAAGCGCTTTCAGTCTTTAATGAATTCTAATATTAAGGAAAAACCGTTCCTAAAATGATGGTCGCGAGTGGCTCTCGAAACAAACGGCGTTATCAAATCAGTGCACCCGAGTTAAAGTGCCGGTGAAATAAAAGGGGGCACTTATTGCCTCGCTGAAACCACCCAACCACCCTACGAAGCAAGGCGCCCTTTCGAACTTCGAATTCTATGCAACGACAAATTAAAAATATGCCCCAGGACCGTCGAATATTATTCGTTGGTACACGGGGGTTATTTAGGGAGATTTTTTTTATTTTTTTATTATAACATGCCTGTGACGTATAAATCTATCTATTAATACGTGAAGCGAAAACTTTGTACCACTTTTTTTTAAAGAAATTGTGGTAAAGGGTGACTGTGAAATTCGACACCATTTAAGTTGTTCTGCTGTGTTGTATTTCGTTATTTTTTTTAAAATATTAATGATTCGAATGAAGTTGAATTACTTAATACCTAATTGTTAAAAAGGATATGGTTCTATAACTGTTTATACTTGTTATAACCAATATTGTTCAGTATTTTGTTAAAGAAGGTAATATTCATCACCATCATCATCATATAAGCCACATGTAGTCTACTGCTGGGAGTAGGTCTTCTCTAAAGATCGCCACGACGATTGGTCCTTGGCCGCCCTCATCCAGGATACTCCCGCCTTGACAAGATCATCGGTCCATGTTGTAGGAGAAAATATTAATTAAAGATTAATGTTCGTTAAAAAAGCTGTTGAGGTTAGAATGAATTTAGGAAGCGGTATTTAACACCAATTTAATTAAAATCCTCGTTTTTATTAATCCTTTAAGCTTAAAAGGTTATTGATGTTAAAATCAAGAATTAAATTTCAATTTATGTTCCCCACGGGCGACTGAGTAATCGATTTATGATTGCCGATTACGATATTGAAGAATTTACCTCGATAATATTCATTACCGGCCCGCGGCTTTGTCTATCCTGTTATTATAATATCTTTTTATTTTATTCCTGATAATGAACACGAGTTTTTTTTCCTTCTGCAGTTCTAGTCTAACATATTACATATTATATACACGTGAAGCGCCAATAGCCTAAAGGTTAAAGGGTACGGACTACAGATCTAGTTGTTGTGGGTTCGAATCCCGCCGACTCTTGTCATGGACCGTATCCTAACACAAGCTTTTTTAAGCTTACCTGGAATGATCACAAGAAATATTAGTGAATTAACAAAAATCTGGTATTGTTTTATAAAAAAAATTTATTATAATCAGCCTAATACATCCAGATTAGTGTGTTTATACATTGTTGTAAAAAAATGTAATTTATTGAGTTCATATTTGTACTAAAGGAACAGTTCAGCAGTGGACTCTGGCTGATAATAATGGTGATGATGTTTGGAATGTATTTTTTTTAATGTGAGTTTTTACTGTACATGCATTTTTTTTTCTTAAAATACATTTTGTATGATTAGTGGTAACTCGCAGTATGATACTTCGACTATAACGCTTGGACAATTCCGTGTTTATTAAACTAGTCCCAAAGTTGGATCAAATTTATTTATATAAATTTATAATAACATTTTGAAAACAATTATATCACTTTAAATAGTAAGCATTTGTACTAATGTAATGTAAATTAAAAGAGATTAAAAACAAGTTATGCATTGGTGAAATATTTTTGTCACTTCTTTATTGAAGACATGATATTTGTTGAAACTTCAAAATCCAGTTTTCCTTTTGCTTGTTTCGAGAGTTGGTTTCAATGCGAGCCTCCATAAAAAAGCTCTGCGTATGCTTCCATAACACAAGAATACATAATTTCAATTAAATATATAAAAGCTTTCAACCATACGGTATGCAGTTGAAATTCAATCAATGTAAACAGTTTCTAATTAGCATAGATCTAGTGGCTTGATAAATGAACAAACAGCATTGAATACGTGGCAGTCAATTAGCGACGTACTGGGGTAAGCCTGGCGGAGTTTCGATTGTTGAATTAACGCGTCGAGTCAAGAGATAAAATCTGCTCGTAAACAGTTGTGCTATATTTCCCAGTGTTTTTCACACGCCGTAATACGGTCGGCGTTTTGAATATTTCATGCTCACTAATTTATTACATGATTTAAGGCCATGGTCCTTTTTTACGATATAACTCAAGAGTGTTCGGATATAATTTCTAAGTCGACTGCGTTTTATGTTGAACCGATCCTTTTTCGTAATACTTACATGTACGGGAATAGTGAACGCTACTTTGATGTACCTACTCATTTTGTGCCACTCCGTTGATTCGACGGGATAAAGGCAAATTGGGAATTTAGCTTAGCAAAGTGGAAAAACGAGTACAATTTTTTTTTTAATTCACAATAAGGACCTCCTTTGAAAATTATTTTCTAATAAAAATTCTATTTGCGTTAAGCGAGCGCTTGAGACGCCTTTAAATTTGACGCTGAAGTAGCGGTGCGGTAACTTGTTGGTTAAATAAAAAAAAAATCGCTCAGGCAGCATTTCTCCGAGATGAAGACAGTTTTAATAGTCCGAGCCCATTTTCTTTAGTTAATTGCTGTCTTAGTTTTAAAATCAACAATCTTATAGTACATGAAATGTTCGGTCCCCTTTCTGTGTAAGGGAACTTAGCTATATTTTGAAAATGTAATAAGTTAGTACACGCGGCATTTCTTTTTATTGACAATTTAGATTGAAAAATATGATATTACAAATTAAATTCTAAACTTTCATGCTTGACAGCTGTATTTCTATAGTGGCCATGATAGCTTACTTAATATATATAGTATTGACCAAATACAATTGTTCTGTGAATAATGTTTTATACAGCAACGCTTTGAAATGTGACGGGGACATCACACAATACAATGTGACCCTTGTCACTGTTGGAAAGATGGGCAAACAATTAGTTAAGACGACTTAAAGCTAAGACATCGGTCTACCTAAATTATTTTATTAAACACCAAGGCTATAGATTGATTAAATATATTTAAAATTGAAACTGTTATTAAAGTTAGTAGTTAAGTGAATCTGTTATGTACAAACATATGAATATTTGATTCTATTTGAACTATTTTCGGTATAAACTTTTTAAAGGTATTATATCTTCAAACCTATAAATCCAATAGAAAATTGTTACGTAGATTTCTCCCGTTCGATTATTTCTTTATTATTATATATATATAAAAGAAATACCTAGTCTTTATTGAAGTAAATAATAAAATTACAGAAGTATTGTTTGGTTTAATTCAGGTCTTTACTCATTAATGGTCTAACGAATAGTCAATCCCGTGGACGTAAATCTTCTGAGGGCTGGAACTAAGGTTTATTGAGTTGAATTTTGAAACTTATTTGAGTCCTTAAGCATGGAAGGTCAACGTTCACGCGTTCTGTTATTTCGTAATTAATTAAAAAGATGGCATTAAAAGAACATTGCAAAGTAACCTTTGCATATTAGAATTATTAGTTGTCAACTCTTGAGTTTAAATTCAAATATTTTGTGTTGTGTAATGATTATGTCTATATCATTTTATTAATAAATATTGAGATTGAAATATGATTTACATCTCAGTTGGAATTTGATTAAATAAATTCACTTAAATTGACTAAATTCTAAGCCTCTTTTCTCTTTGTTCGTCTTGGCTCTAGAAGGCAATGTTTTTAATGTTCAGAGCTTGTATAAGACCTTGAACTTAATACATTCTGTTATTTTAGGCTTTTCATAAAATTGGAGCGGAGCACAAATCCTTTTTTGTTACTTGCTTTGTCTACTACAAGTCAAAATATATTATTGTTGGAAACGTAGACTGAGTAACGTTGATTTAAAATTTTACATTTAGATATTTGGGAATGATACTAAGCCGATTTATAATATTCTCGTCAGTGTTAGCTAAAGCTAGAGCGTTAGTGACGCAGTTGTTAAGTGCTTGGCAGGCCTGGACAGTACTCGACATTGTCCAGGTTCGATCCTCGCCATGTACCAATGTGTTTTTCGATTTTCGAATTTCGCATGCACATTATCTAACGCTCTTACGGTAAAGGAAAACATTGAATTGCAATCTGTACATAGCGGCGATGAGATTCTAAGATATGTGTGATATCAACCAACACGGACTGGGCCAGCGTGGTTAACTATGGCCTAGTCACCCTTAATAATAGGGTAGGCACCGAGCCCCCAGTGGGAACGTATAGTGAGGTGATTATGATGAAGAATTGTATGTGAAAAATGTGTCGCCCGTAACTCCGTACGCGCGGAAATAATAAAAACGTAATTTAAAGCCTATGTGTTCTTACAGATAATTTTGTACCTATACCAAATTTCATCCAGGACCAAGCACCAATAATGGAGACTTTTGAAAAACGTCCATCCATCGATTCTTTCGATGGATGGACGTTTCATGGATTCTTTCAATAATGATTGATTTTAGTAAGAATTTCAAATTGAAATGGTAATATTTGATCTGAGAAAAGGATACAACGTTTTTTAATCTATACGTGAATTAGGTTTAAATTTAGGAATGTATATATAGGAAGTAGGAAGGAAGTTTGTGTGACGTTCGTTTGTTATCGATCGTTGAAGCTATTAGTTGAACAAACAAAAGATTCGGTTACCTTCTCGACGTCACAATCATAGTTATATTGCGTCATTGTGCGTATTTAAGTGCTGGCACGCTACAAGTGAGTTAAGATGAACTTATTATATTAAACTGCGTACACTGGTTTTGATGAAGCTATTAATGCCTTTAATAAATTGATTTTAAATTATCGTACATCTTTTTAAGTCCGCTCCCTTAATTTGCTCGCCATTGTTATTCAAATTATAAATTATAAATTCATTGAGGTCAATTTTATTCTTTTGAATTATTCACCCATTCCTAAGATGGCGGTTAAGTAAGCAATTTTTTATATCGCAAAGATTTTTTTGACTTTTTATATTTCGGCGCAATTTCGCAACAATAAAGAAGGCCTGCATAAATTTTATGAACACCAAGTGGCTGTGTTAATAAATGTACATCTTATAGAATTCCTTGCTGGAGAATTTTCGTCTCATTCTTCAAAATTTTATTCCCGGACACGTCTATTGCCGTATAAAAGGAATTTACTGAAATTCTCGAAAGATTAAAACCTGAGATGTTGTTCGACGATGTGAAATCTAGAATACTTTATTCTTGAATTGCAGCTGCTTACGCTCCGTGCTTGCATCAAAGGAACGTTCGAGTATGCGATATATGGCAATAACATATTTCTTATACTTTTAGACACATATTTTGTTTTTCGTATTATTTTACATATCTTATAATGAAACGTGTCAAATGTATTGCAATCTATTTATAGATGGAGCCTTTCATAACAGTGTGACATCTTAGTTAGCGTTTATAGTTTTGTATTGTAAATGATAACACTGACGAAACAATTAAGAAAAAAAGACCTTCGAAAGTTTTTATTGACCCCACTTGTATATTTATATGTTATTTATCTGTGGATAAGAATAAGTAAAATAAACAGTGTGTAAGTAAAGTAACTTAAGTGAACCCGAATAAGTTTATATGATCCCATCTGTTCTGAGAATACGCATATTGTATTGCAAAAACATATCCACTATATTATAATAAATACTCATTGCCGGGGCCGGTCACTCGCGCATAGATATCCGGGGAGGCTGGAACATTTCTCATCCGTTTTTATCCGGGCCACCTTCAGATGGAACTTCATGAATATTTCCACACGGATCAATTATTAAAATGATTTACAACTCCCCAGCCTGTGCGGAACTTCATTCTTATAATAGTGAATATTATAGTTTTATTTTGTATATATTTTAAAAGATGTATCCAAAAATGTATGAGCTATATTAGGCCTATACACTTAGATGGGCTTTCATGTTTTATATCATCATCATCAGACCTTGTCTGCCCACTGCTGGATATAGGCCTTTCCAAACGTCTTCCACAATATACGGTTCTTCTACCGCATCCAACAACTTCCTGCCGTCCGTCCAAGTCCGTTCCACCTGACGGACGCCCCGCACTCCTGGTACCCAACCGCCAATGATTAAATTATACGTTCTTCAATATTAAGATTCGTTTTATGTTTCCAGGTACGGCAGATTAATATTTCTTGTGAAAAATGTTGAAGGTAAGATTCTTCCTTTTACTATAAAAATTAAAGTTAAAAACTTATCGTTATTATACTTGAATCCATGAAAAGAACTCACTATGAAACGTTCTTAACCGATTTCACTAAGTAGGTCACGCGAAAAATAACCGCGCACCATATATTTTATTACTTTTCTTTTTTAATTTATTTCATACAGTATTTATGATGTTTCAAAGTTTTGAGATCGCATTTTTAAGTACGAAGAAAGTACTCTAATGAAATGAATCATCATTTTTTAGGAATTGTCCTATATATGTATATTTTTTATCACACGCAATTAAAAAAAATCTTACAATAAATATGGTTCATGTTCATTGATAATAAAGGTTTCTAATACCGCAAGAATTTTTAAAATCGGTCCAGTAATTAAAAGATTTCCCTTTTATTACATTAGTATCATCATCATCATTATCAGTATAGTGTAGTCCACTGCTGGACGTAGGCCTTCGATTGCCACGATAACCGGTCCTGCGCCGCCCGCATCCAGTGGACCGATGACATGGTCAAGGTTACATTAGTATAGATGATATAAATTATAAAATATTAATTGAAATCGCATTAATATAAAATTTATTTCTGTCCATACATATAAACAACTGGCAGGCATTAAAACTATTTGAAATGAGGAAAGTAACGCGTTTTCAACTATAAAGTTTATCGAGCATTCAATATTTATGTTGTCGAAAAGAATTCGGTCACAGTTGCGGGCAGAAGCGCGGATCATGTTGCGGTGCATTTTGCTTGCAAATTGGCAGTCGGCAGTCGCAGGTAGATCGTGTTACGTACAACGCCGCAGTGACGGTATTAGCATATCGATGGGCAGCGAATGTCGCGTCCTCGCCGTCGCGTCGGCTACCGACTGTGCACTTTATTTGCTGTCAATTTATCCATGTAATCTCTTTTCATCCCTTTTTTTATTTCTTAGTAATTCCGATTTCGATGCCAAAGGAGATATTACTTTTGTATTTATTGTTTAACAAAGAAAAATATTGATTCTTAACCCCTCATATAAAATACCCGTATATTATAGGCACATTGAAAAAAATTGTGCAATTTTTATTTAAGTGCGGAAATTGATATGAATGATGGGAATGTTTGTTAGTTGGTAACACCAAAAATCTAAAAATTGGATATAGCGATATTAAGCCTCGAGATAGCGTACAAGTTACTGACAAGTTTTGTTTCATTCCGTGTAGATGAAGTCGCATGCAAAATCTAGTTGTATATATAAATAAAAAAAAACTTAAAGTAACTTTCAAAAGTCGTAGTTTCTCGTGGTAGGAAAAAAATACAATTTTCATATAAAAAATAATTATATCATGAATTAAAGTGACTCGCTTGTTATCTGTAGAAGTGTGTGCACGACAGAAAAAAAAACTATTCAACAAATCTTTTCATTATATAACCGGAGCTTTTGTAGTCGAAGCGGTTCTTTTATTCAAAGAGTTCATTATAATCCTTTGTGAGGATCCCGTGGACACACGTCGGCGGACGTAGACATTTGTCTTCATTTAAATTTTAAAGTGAAAGCATTTTATACGGGAGCGACGACGCGTGTATTTACAAAATCTAGGCATTTACCTGGCAACGTATTCAATCCTTGGGGCGATTGTGTCGGCTCCCTCGGCCGTGGCGCACGATAAACGCTGAAAAGACCCAGCGCCGGACACTCTATTCATGTGTATCATTGAGTGGCTGGCACGAGAGGTAACCGTGTAGAAAACCGGGGAAAATGCTTCTCATGATATTACCTATGTACCTATACGCAGCATCTACGCGGATGTACTTACGATCCCACCATTTGTCAACGTATACACTTGTACATTCAACGTTCTTAGGGCAAAAGAAAACATCGTGATGCATCCTATACATATCGGCGAAGATATTCAAAGATAAGTGTAAAGTTAATCCGTTCTAGGCCAGTGTAATTGACTATTGTGGGCGTCGAGACACATAATATTCATGTTCTCGCGACGCCCACAATGACAAAGAGGAAGGTCGCTGATTTATGTATGTACTTTTTTGATATAAAATTCTGGAATTTATTGTAAATATTACTTAAAGTATTAA
>JAODUI010000006.1:4017311-4031459 GCA_027563995.1 Papilio gigon | reverse complement strand
GGAAGGAAAGTGATAAGTATAGATGCTAGAAACCATGGTGATAGTCGGCATTCTGCGCAACACACGTATATACATATAGAAAACCGGGGAAAATGCTTCTCATGATATTACCTATGTACCTATACGCAGCATCTACGCGGATGTACTTACGACCTTAGCAAGGTTACACAAAATAGATATTAGTAACACAAAGAAAATATTGTGTAATCCCAAGCATCTATAACTTTTGATTACCTTTCACCCGACTTTAAAAACGTATAGATTTTAAATTATTTTTGTAAAACAAAAATAGAAAAATGGATTGCTTATTTGATAAAATACTTATCTGAAATTAGATTTTATCATCAGCTTAAGTCTACTGCTTGCAGGACATGACCTTCCGCAATCACTTCCATAGTATTAGGTGGAGCCTTCCGTATGCACTTCTGGACACTGCGTCGTCAGTCCTGGGTTTCCAGACATCCCTGTCTTCGTAGCGTAGTGTTATTTCATATTAACGGTTTGACTATAAACATGTCATTCGATTAAAACAAATATGATTTAATTCCAGTCAATATCATAGTTTGGTAAAACGTTAGCTTAATTTCCAACAATTTACATAGCGGCTATTTAATAATATGCAACAATACCGCTATACAATTCCTATATTCATGATTTGAAATTAATACAAATTTAGTAAATTCAATAGTGCTGAGTAATCAACACCGGTCCACGTTGCGGTTGATTATGCAATTGATGTTATTAGTTCAAACAAATACTAATGTTAAATTATTCATGTCCTAATCAATTACAATTTGATACAAATCGATTGCTCATATCTACATTCTTATATTACAGAACTAAACGTACTCTTTACTGCTGACCGGACGTTACTCAGTACTGGCTGTCATGTAAGACTTCGGCCTCGCGATATTTAAAAAAAAAAATACTAAGCAGATTTTTTTTCAGAAGAAACAATTGACGATCATTGTTACAATAAATTCTACAGTGTCCATTGTTTTTTTTTATTGGAATATATTTGTTAATTCACTAAATTTCGTGTACCAGGTAAGATTTAAAAACTTGTGTTAAGATATGCTTCATGATAATAGTCAAATGGGAGTTGAAACCACGACTGCTAGATGAGTACTCCGCACTCTTAACTATTGGGCTATTAGCGCTTCAAATGTTTTAATTTAAAGTAGTCAATATACTTGACTATTCTAGTAGTTCTATTCCAAGATTTACTTCTATCAAAATTTCTCTATGTTTATTTTAGGACCCACGTGTGTCCTCGGCCATAAAACATTGAAAATATGAAATATAGAAGGACGGACAGCGGTCTGACGCTCTATGTAACTAGACAAGGGAAAGATACAGAGCCTTTGTATCGATTTGACTTTATTTTATTTTCTTCTCACAATCTCTTGGCACTGTTTCTGCCGCACCTTAACAGATGGCGCTGTGTCGAGTCATTACTTTATTGAAACGCAATATTTCTGTTTACGTCTCGCCCCACGTACCTCATGCCGGGCGCAAGCATATTAAGTGTTTTTGATCGGTGTTATTGCGTTTTCATTGATGTTGTTAGTTGTTGCGTAGAAATTGTTAGTCTAGTTGTTTATTTTGGACAAGGTTTGTAATCAAAAACAATCATTTCGACTACAGCTTTAATAAATTAGTCTCGTGTTTCTCTTTAGTTATAATTAAATGTAGTGAACAAATGTCTTATCATTATTGAAATAAAAATATCAGTTACATTATCAACCTGCCCATTTCCCTACGGAGGATCGGCACAGTATGTACTAGTCTTCCGTAAATCTCTGTCAGCCGTCATATCTGAACTCACATCCTTCTTACGCATATCCTCTTTTACACAATTCATCCACACCTTCGGTCTTCCTCTAACTTTGTAACCATCCACATTCAATCAATGCACATCATCTCGTCCCATAATATGTCCATATTACGATAACCAGTAATGTAATCAGTAACAAACACCTTAAATTATATACTAAGAAGTCTAACAGTTACATAATATGGGGACTTGAGCCGGACTTTTATGTCGCTCATTATTCCGGCGAACAAAAGGTCCGCTGGGCCGCGTCATACAATATTAACATCAGCAAAAGTAAGAAAAGCTGCGACGTTACTTCTAACGTCATTATCATGGCATTTGTTTGATTGCTTTACGATAAATGGGCGAGCGAAGCTCGGAGCGCTATTGGCCTCGGATTTCTCTGGGGATTCTTATACAAATGCCGACGTTTCAGTGGTTCCACCGCACCGTTGTGATCCGCAAATAAGGCTTTATAAGTCAACATTCATATTAAATGCAATAATGGTACGGACGAATAATTATTCTCTTCGGTTTGAGAACGAACCTTAAAAGATTACGGAACGGAATGAATGATTTAACATTTGACATAAAATGTTTTATTTGACTGTTAGATATGTCTTTCAATTCTTTTCATCTCAAACGTAGAAATTATATTTTACTTCTTAATATTATACATTTCAAAGTTTATTATAATGTATGGATGGAGAAGTAATGTATTTTATTATGAATCTCCAGAACAGTTAAAAAGATCTCGATGAAATTCGGCGGCGACGTAGAACAAGTTTCTGTCCAAGTGGAATTAAAGAGGAGACATAATTGGCAGAATAAGTATTTTACTAGGTTATGGTTCTTTATAACAAATTTAATAGAGATCCGTTGAGATTTGGAGAAACGTAGTAACTAATATCCATCCAAACTACATCATTTACAATAGTAGTAAAATTATCTAAGTAATACCTTACACATATTATATTATATTAGACATGGTACCTAGTTAAATTTAACCTGAAGCTAATATTGTTTCGTTTTGCTAGTTGAATAATATATTATAATATGCTGCTAAATAGAACAAGTGCTTAGCGTATCAAAATTTAATGCGGTCTTTACTTCATTATTACATTAATAAACATGACGGCGATACAGGGATAATTCAAATTAACTTTCAACCGTAATATCAATTAATATAATTATATAACAAATGAGTATAGTTAATTATTACAATAAAAGCTGTAGCAGCGACTCCGAATTAATTTGCCTATGTGTTCTTCCTGACTATGTTCCTCATCTATATCAAATTACAACAAGATACAGCCGTTCTGGAGATACCTTCTAATAAAAATTCAAATTCTTGCAATTATGATATTTATAAGATTTGAATGTCACCGGACAATTTGTACTACTTACTAATAAATGCTATGCAAGCTTATCAACAGCAAAGGTACTGACATATTGCTGGCCTTTAACGAAGATGTACGCTCGCTTCTTATAGGAACCTAAGTCGGTTTTATTCATACATTTATAGTCTGCTTACCAAACTTGCAGTTGTCGTTAACCGAGAGTTTCTATTGTTGTAACAACTGCACAAGAAACGTGTTGTCATTTCCTCTCAACTTAAAAAAAAACACAGCTTCAAGAAGCAATCGTACCTCTTTCTTAAAGGCCGTCATACACCTGTAGTTCCTATGGTATTACGGATGTTCATGGGCGTCGATGAACACATCGTGAGCCCGCCGCTCGTTTGCCCCCTTCTCATGAAAAAAATGATACGTTTTTCTTTATTTCTTCAGATGATGAAAACTGATGGGTTATTGTGGAGTTAAGTTTTATAATGTTATCTAAGTTAAGATTGATATGACTACAACTTTCCAAGTGTTCTTCTGATTATATGTTATATAATCTTCTCATATAAACACATACTCTAGGGAAATTCCCACTGAAACTATGTGGAATCATCTTCAGTGATAATAAAAACGAATATATGGTAACATACATACATTGAATATTTCACAAATATAATTTTGTGAACAAACTTTACTTTAAATGAATATTTTTTATGACACCTACTAAATTTTATTAGCAATAAATTAAATGTTTAATTCGTTTGTGTTATTAAGATTAAACTAATCTGTGTACACAGTACTCGGACGATATCGATAATGACCGATTAAGCATTTAGACCATGACATCAAAGCTGAGATAAGCAAAGTTGCAAAGCCGAATCACGTTCAAACGATTCCTTCTACATTTTACCCAGTCCATAACAATAAGACGTAATTTATTATATGTTCGACAATACACTACTGCGTGCAGTCGCATTGCAATTGTGAGCGTAGTTCGAATCGCTCAATGGATTTGTCCTCCCAGTTGTTAATTTATAGCTTAGCTCCGAAAGAGGGCGTTGAATAACAGCATCCTATACAATACATGTCGAGGAAATTTACATTTCGAGGAGAATTCGTAACGTTTTTCTGAACGACGTTTTTCCTTTCCGATTATTTAGCTTTTGTCGATATATTTGTTAACAAGACGACAGTATCTAAATAGCTGTTTACGACTCGTTTATTGTAATAATATTAGAGAAATATCATTTGTATAAGAAAGTATTGTTATTTTTTTAAACGACACACATGGTAGGTTTCAAAACTTCTACTTTAATTAACCCTTCGTTTCTCCTGTGTTAACCTGATTTTTATAGTAACAAAAGATCTAAGTTGCTATATTAATGGAATTACAGAAAGAAAATAATGTTAGTAATTTATTATAATAACCTTAGTTCAAACACGGGGGGCTAGAAACAATTAAATTTGGAATTGGTTCATAAAGTCATAACGTTTTCTCCAAATGATGTCGGAGTTCGCGTGCGCGCGCTAATTTGTGTTGGGGCGTTATCGTGGAGGCTAATTTTCAGTGTAACGCCACTTCCGACATGAAAACTGCTCCGAACTCATTGTTCCTCGCAAAACTACGCACCTCCTTAAACTATTGTGAGACTGCGCCGTCAATAGGAAGTTAGATATTTCCTTGTTGTGAATGAAAAGTATTATCAAATGAATTGTTGGTCTCGTAATTAAGTTGTCATTTAATATGTTCAAACATTTAACAATTCATTGATAGTTTAATACACGTCAATTAATATAGCGAAGTTTAAAATATCTAGGTGACGTAGTATTTTTAAAATAATTCAGAGTGGTGTGTATATGTCTAAGAATGAGTATAGCTCAAAGACGATTTTGAACTTGCAGCGAGTTCAACAATGCGTTGTCTATAATGGAATAACTTCAGACATACCTCGAATTGTACCGGCAATATCGTGATGTTATTATGTCCTGTCCTTTTTCAACTTGCACAATAATTCACGTCAGCTTCCATAAACGGCGAATGCCTCGGAGGCCGCTAAGAAAATATGGAAAGCAATAAAAATGTCAAGTAAGGTCATCAGAATGGAAAGCCGGGGGCGTTTTGTCTCCAGATGTGTCGCGGAATCAATGAAAAACTGCTTTCTTTCGTGTCCCACATCGGCGATATGTTAGGATGCGCCGACACTTGGGAGAGCAAAGTTTGCACTTCTGTAATAACGTCAACCGTTATGTTTGTTGAACGGACTATTTCTGATAAACGCACCTGCTCAATGTGACAAATGATTCATTGTATTGAACGAATGCAGTGTAATGGTACCTTAATAAGTTTCTTTTTGCTTTAAATAATTGAATTTGAATTATTCCTCATTATAATATCAAATTCATATCAAGTTACGGACAGTTATTCATTTTAGGATTGTTTAATCGAAGTAATATTGTATTAAAGTAATGGCTAAGAAAATATAGACGAAAATTCAAATGATTTCAATCGAAAAGTTTTCGGCTTTGTTTTGATATAATAAATTAATATCTAATTGTTGGTTCAATGTTATAAATAATTTAATATTGACGTACGCAAACTTCATTATTTACGCCACAAAGCGTAACTTTCAGTAAACAACTGTCAAACAATGTGACGGTTACTCCTTGAACAAAATACAATTTGTCATGATTGATCAAAAGAAGTTGGTCGAAACAAAGTAGATGTTGGGGTAGCCCGCTCATTCTTTTACGAGTTCTTCAGTTAGCGTGTTTCGATAAGTTTTAATTTTGACAGTAACACGACCGTGCTTTACTTTCAGCTTTTAGATGTCGGACATTTGCTTCCACGAACGGTACCTTTAAATATTAACGTCATCCACCGTGCTATTTGAAAGAGTTTCTTGCATTTTACATTAATAATCTATTAGTTACCATTTAAAAACATTTTTTTTTAGAGGTGTAAATGAGAAAAATGTATGGAATCATTGTCCACGACTTGAATTAATTAGGCCATATTTTTTTTTAGCAATGTACCAAATCTCGTATTTTAAAACTAAGTACTCGAACAATTTTAACAGTTTTTTTTTTTAATTCCTATACATGTACTAACATCGTAAAAGTTTATAATTCAATGTACATCGTCAATAATTACTGCATGTAATTTGACGTGGTAAGCAGAATTGAAGTTATTCCAAGAGATAAATACATTTTGTGAAATTAATTTTTGATATTGGAATACGCGCCGAGCATACACAAGTAGAAGCGAATCTTGTAAAACAGTCACAATATTTTTTTTTTCCTGAAGAAACTCGGTTTGGGGAATAAACAGAGCGATAAATATTCATGAGAGCAGTAAGCCTTCTTGTCATAGGCCTTGAGGGTCTGATGGATGGCGTGTCAGAGTTTGCTGCCCTTGCTTTTCTTATACCAAGAAAAAATGGCAATTTCAAGCTTAGATAAAACAATTTAATTTATTAAGGCTTCAAGAAAACAAATATTTAATAAAATCCATGATAGTGATCAATTTGTTGGTATTGCTGATATTATGACTGAATATATACTCCTAACTGGCGTCATCTCTTCAGGTGGACCGGCGGCTTAGTGCGGACGGCAGGAAGTCGTTGGGTGCGAAAGGAGGACCGCATACTGTGGCAGGCATTGGGAAAGGCCTACGTCCAGTAGTGGGCCGACAAGGGCTGATGATGGTGATGACATAACTGGCGTAAGGGCAGTTGTGTAAATATACTAAGTAAACTTAACTTCTTCGTAACATCTGCTTTTTTCTAGATCGTTAAATAAAATAATCCAAACAAATAAACTAACGCAGAATGAGCGAAAAACATGTTTTTTTTTTACAATAAATTTTATGTAATAAATCTCAGATATAGCAGAGAGCGTAAAGCCGAAACTGCTTATATTGACTTTGATACCGATTGGTTTTGTTAAAAAGCTCTTAGAAAGCTCCATCTTTGCCAGGAGAGATGCGGCAAAGTTTTTTTTTTATCAAGTAAGTAGATCAGATGGTTTACACGATAACACACTTCATAGTGAAATAAAAGTTTATTCAATGTTGAGTAAGCGTCGGGAGATTTCCAACAAAATTTCCCGCAAACCGCCAACATACGGTGCTGACGGAAACGAACATATCAAGATATTTTCCCCGGAGATACAACCGGCAACGGGACCATTATTTGGTTACATCGATGCTTCTGTTCGATTTACAAAACTTTGACAAAGAATTATATAAACGAAATAGTTACTACAAAACAAATGCCAAACGGAAGCTGCTAAAACTCCATAATGCTACGTAATCAGATCAAGTTGAACGAACCTAACATACTGAGTACATGTTTTTATCTCGTGAAAAAAACTGGTATATTCGTAATACTAGAACATCCGATTATCGAAATAACAAATCGGATATTTTCTAATAAATTGAATAACAAAACCAACTGTTTTTCCTAAGGGGATTATTCAAACATATGATTCCAATCTATATAAAAACGTAAGAAATATCCTCTGTAAAGAGCTATAGCAATTTTGCTAATAGGGTCTCGTTTTGACAAAATCGTGAAAAGAAAATAAAATATAGATTTCATCAGCATTTAAGAAATGTCATCCTCACTTCCGATTTCGGCAACTTTTCATTTTTTATACTATTAAATAAAGGAAAAACTTAGTTAAGTTCCTACATACCACTACTGTGGTTGCCGAAAAGGATCTGCATGATTATTTTTGTAGACAATAGCCTCATATCTAAACTTTTAGAGTACATTGTAAGACGTTCAGTTCTTACTCGTTTTACTGAAATCTTATTTGTCATAGCATCATACATATACGTTAAATTATAGCTGTATTATGAAAAATTAGCTACACAATATTCGATTCAAAATGGAAAACCAATTTAAACCTTTAACTGTGAAAGCAGTCGTATTTTTAAATAAAAGTATGGAGATTTGAAATCCGTGCCGCGGTATTATGTTGTCAGTAACTGATCACTTTTCGACTTCATTTTCGAGCTCCAGTTTTATTCTAACATCTTTGTTCGTTCTACAAACAGGTCAGTATATTGTACGTGTGTTTACATGTAAGGACGGCCTCAGACGGCACCGTCTGAGTCAAGGGATTAGACAACTAAAGTGTAACTTGATGATATGCCTTTACAAATGGGGTGACATGTGTCATAATTGTAAAGCAATATATTCATGTACAAGTAAATTGAATAGGTTTGTTTTTGTTTTATAACTGACTGTAATATATGAATCCATTATATACTGCACAAAAATACGAAACAGAAAAACAATTTTACTCTCTAGATATTAAAATTGTTTTGTTTAATTTATAATCATAATAAAATAAAAAAACAAACTAACAAAACAATTTGAATAAACTAAGAAAAAAATGTCAAGTAGACATTTAGAAATATCAAAAATACTAGCTCTGTCTGTTAGAAGCATATTCATAAATTACTCAAACAAAATTAATCTATACTATATCGCCTTCCACAAGGGTATACATAACACTGTCTTCTAAATTAAAGAGTAATCCTACACGTCGATCTAAATAGAAGTTCATGAACGGGAACATATGTGAGCGGAGAAAAAGAAAATAACAGTCGCCATAAACAGGTCAATACGTAAGTCTATAAGCTCCCGTAATATAGTTCTTGTTCACCCGACCATTAGTCTTTATTTTGTACGCAGCAAATATGTGGCAATGCGAAAGAAACTACAATGTACGATGTAATCAAATGAGAATTGTACAACACCGCCGAGAATATTGAAATAGACGAGACACTGGATCGTGTAATACACAAACAATAATCAACACCAATAACTATTTACTTTCATAAAATAACATACGTTATTAAACATTTAAAAAATATTCCCATTTTTGATTATCATTTTAAATCTTGTGTCCTTCTAGATTATTCAAAAAGTTGAAACACGTAAACTGTGTGTTGTTCACACATACGTAATCATTAATGCTAGAGATTTACGTTCGAAACTTTTCGCATAAACATGACATTGTAATCACTAGAACGGACCTGTTTTATGCCAGTTTGCATTGAGATTTCAATAGCGATGGACTTCAATACTAAAGTTGTTGTTGTAACCGGTGCTAGCGCAGGTATTGGAGCAGAGACAGCTATCGCGTTCGCTAAACATTCCGCTAAAGTCGTTCTAGTTGGAAGAAATGAAGAAGCCTTGAATATTAATGCAAGTAAATGTGAAAATGCTAAAGGAATAAAACCCTTAACAATCAAAGCAGAGCTAACCAATGACGAAGATGTTAAGAGAGTGATATCAACGACTATAGAACAATTTGGACGGATAGATGTCCTGGTTAACAATGCAGGGGCTGCAATTAGTGGAAGTAGACGTGATGGAATGGAACCATTTGACCATGCTGATTCAACTAATGTACGTCCTGCATATTTACTGACCAGCCTTGCTACACCATATCTGGTACAATCTAGAGGAAGTATCGTTAATGTCTCCAGTATAGCAGCGTTTAAGCCAATTAAAGACGTTAATTTTTTACCGTACTGCATGTCGAAGGCAGCGCTCGATCAATTCACAAGATGTGTTGCTTTGGAACTCGGTAAAGATGGTGTTCGTGTGAACTCAGTGAACCCTGCTTGTACAAAGACTAATTTTGTAGAAGCTTGTGGTATAAGTAAAGACCAAAAGGAAGAATTATTTGAAATTCGCGAACAGAGTTTTCCACTTCGTAAGATGGCGAGAAGTGACGAAGTTGCTGATCTTATACTCTATTTAGCCAGCGACCGTGCCTCGAGTATAACTGGTTCTATATTTGTTATTGACAACGGTGAGACGTTAATGTGATTAAAATCCTTGATAACCTATTGCGTATTATATTCATTTCAACTTACTAAATGTCTATAATAAGTACCTATATAATAGAAAATTTTAAATATAGAAACAAATGAATAACTATGAGAGTTCTTTGTTTTATTTAGTGACATTCTTGAACGAATGCTGATGGCAAAGATAAATCGCCTTACATGAGATAGAAGCAATGTTGTAGATCTGTTTTTGATTATAATATTTATTATTTTATTTTAATTTTTATATGTAACATTTAAATAATATACATTGTTTACGCGGCACGTGTACCGTGTGGAACGTGCGAGCGCGCACCCTCGGGGGATTTGAGGTTTGCAGATTTTTCAATTTTTATTTGCTTTAGTAAGTGCTGACTCTGACACCGTATTCGAAGGCAACGGTTGTTCCCTAGCTATTATTTCTTTACTCCTTTGTTGCCATGTTCCTTTGTGAATAAGGTTCATTTTTTTATCGTTCACAGAATATTAACCAATAATATCCAACGTAACAGCTTGTAGCTTGGTCGGTATGTTTACTAGAAATTGTATTAAATTATTTTAAAAGAAAATGAACGTAGGTTCAAGAACACATTTTATTTTGATTTTTATTGTTATTTTTACAAAAATTGATATAGTTTAAAATCTATCACCGGGAACTCGATGCAATTTTTTTTTTATCAATGTTTGTTCAAATATATTGAAATGCATATTTATGTGTTTGCATGTTTGAACAATTTTATTTCTTCGACATTGACTTTCTGTTAGAGAGCACTAGAATCAAACGTCCGTGTTTACGTTCGACTCGTGTTTATGTTCCAACTAAAAACATTATTTGAATACAATTTGTCGAGTTTAAATAAAACTTGAAACATTTTTATATGTTCATAGTGTTGTTTGCTTGATACATGAAGTTCAGATCGCCTGAAAAAATGGATACTGAAAATATTAAGTAACAAAATATCAGAAAGTAAAAGATAACCAGTTGAACTTTCCGATAATTTACTGATTATGAAAAACATACTAGAACTATATATACTACATATGTAAATAAATTTTTCGTACATTTTAGGATGAGATCATATATGAGCATTTATTTTCATATATCATTTTAGAATTAATCCATACTTATAAATAATATTCTTATCAGTTTACAAAGTAATAGAGAAACCTAATTACAAAAATGACGTGTGTAACTTCCTAAAAAAATTACCTGTTTGCTGAAACATGGTGTTTAAATCATTAAGAGAATGGCATAAAACATGATGAAGTATGTAATTTAGGTACATGCGAAATGTCATGCAACATTTTGTTCAGGCGGCCGGTTTAACGGGCGTTTGATGTAAATGTAATAAAGCAAATGGCCCCATCTTCAGAGGCATTCGTGCACGCGCCCGCAGCCGAGACCCCACTGAAAAATATTATTATACTTAATAACATTAGCGCGACTCTTGCGGCTGGAACTTACCACCCACATACATACACGCTACAATATGCTATTTTATCATATTAAGGACTCACTCATTACGGTGATTATATTTGCATAAATACGCAACGTGTCGTTAAGTAATTATTTTAATTAAAGCACATTAAAATATGGCGCCTTTTCTATATCATTTTAATCACGTCAAAGCATTCTGCATTGCGCGGAAGCCAACATAACTTTATATTTTTATAATCCCGAGCTAACATTTCTTACAAAATATACGTACTTTAAGCATCATTTATAAAATGTTAACGCGGGCAATATCTTGTCATCGTTATTTTATTATGTTTTCTGCCTATCTTTGTTTTAACTTAGCATATTGGTGGCGTATGTTGCCTTGTAGAAATGTATTTGATGTGTATTTTCGTCTATTTCGCTAAAACCTTTTTCTCAAATGTAAAATACAGATAAAATCGATGGGTAATGTGATATGAATAAAATATTAAGTACGATATTGAACATTCAGCATACAAAGAAAGGGTTTTTTTTGTGAAAATAAACAAAAAGCCTCTTACCGCGTCTGAGTATTTAGCTGTTCGTTGGAAAAAAAAGAAAAGAACAAGCGAACTGGCGGTTTTAAGAAGGCGCTTACGAGAAAAGTTATGGGAGCCACTGACCACTTCATTTCAAGTGTGTCCGACGTTGCGAAGAACAAAAGTTAATATGAGGACTGAGAAAATAAAGAAAAATAAATCTATCTAAGTTTCTACGATACATTTATTTCTGGTAAACAATTAATAAAACCTATTTACACTAGTATTAGTCACTAACCAAATAACAGTACAAAATCATCGAAGAGCAGACATACTACTTATAAAAACGGCTTAACTCACGTGCAAATCGGTGTCGGTACCTATTAACTTCGAGTCCATCGGAGGCTTGAAGTATAGTGAAATGTCACACGAACGTTTTAATAATTTAAGGCAGATATTTTAGAATTGCTATGAGCATCAACCAATTTACTAAGTATTGTACAAAATATGTATAAAACGTTAGAATATAATGAACGATGTTATACGAGATCGCCGTTCTTGTATTATTGGACCGGCGCAAGAAGGGTCGTTGTAGAAAAAAGTGTTGAAATCCTCAAGCAATCTGTCAAGGCGCGATCGGCAATAATTAGTTGGAGTGTTGAGTGTTGAGTGAGGAGGAAGCTTAAGATTGATGGCGTGGGCACAAAGGTCTGTCGGTGATAAATTGCCCGATATTAGGTCATGATTCGGGGCGGGTATTTGCCTATCGGCTCCTTTCGTTCTCACTATCAGTCTAGCATTTTTTGCGGGCGGGGCCGCCCATGGAGTTCAAAGTGAATGCGGAATGTAATCTATCATTATGGTAAAATAGACCTCACCCTAACTAATTCCTTTTGAGCTACATCAAAAAGGGATTTACCAGTATTAACATGATCCTAATGTTAAATTTACTAAAGAAAACTTTTACAACTTAGAAATTACTATGTTAAACAAATGGATATATATTACTTTTATAATGAGATTACTTAATCGTAATCAAACGAGTATTCCATTTATTCTAACAATGCAGCAATAATGACAATTTCGAATTATCTATTTATGCTTGTGTTATAAATAAAAGTCCGATTGACAACCACGTGGGCGATAATTACTTGCAAAGGAACAAAAGAACAAATGAAATACGTTCTAAGATTAAACAAGCGAGGTATTGTTCGTTGTCATTTAGCTTCATAACAATATGTTTATATCTATGAGTTATTAATGTCTATATTTAATTTAACGTAACTTGTCTTCGAAGTAATGGCAACTAGGTAACATTGCGACACTTCCCTACTACCTGATTTGCATAATAACTGTACCACGCGCTACGTGCCCCTTCAAGTTCAATTTGAACTCTAACTTCACCGTCACAAGGTAGTTATTATGTTAAATTGTAAAGGAAATAGCAATGTACGCTCTATCAATTCTCGTATGCAGATTCAAAGACATCGGAATATATTACTTAAGTAGAAATGTTTATTGAGAATATCTATCATATATTTAGGATGTAACAAATCATTGCATTCACACAGATTACGTCTTCCTCTGATCGAAATAGTCTTACTATTAAATTCGGAGTAATACTGTTGTATACCGCATTATATAATAATATATAAAGCAGCAATGTTATGTACAAAGGTGACGTATTTGCATGTAGTGTTACGCCTTTTCTGATAAGTGATATCCATTACAAGCGCCACCAATATCTTGTTATTTCCTTTATAAAAACAAATGCAACTCAATTGTTATATGTTCATCGCGACGTAAATATTTAAGATTTTTATCTTATTTTTAGTTTTTACTAGCTGTCATACGCGACTCTGTTATGTGGGATTTAATAAATACGAATAAATTTTGTTTTTTAACATAAATTACACGTCACGTATATATATTCAAATTGTCAAAATCCTAAAGTCAAGTACAACAGATATATTGACACAGTCTCAATAGTCATTTGTCAATCAAAGAATGAAATTATAAAAAATTTAATAAATGATACTACTTATAAAACGGCTTAACTCACGTGTAACTTGGTGTCAGTACCGACTAGTTTCAGTGAGCGACGGGCCGCGAACGCGCTATAGTACCGTTCCCACTCACACTGAAGATTAGCCTCCGATGGGCTCGAAACTAGTCGGTACTGACAC
>JAODUI010000006.1:3989788-4017211 GCA_027563995.1 Papilio gigon | reverse complement strand
ATGGGCTCGAAACTAGTCGGTACTGACACCGATTTACACGTGAGTTAAGCCGTTTTATAAGTAGTATAATGAAATGGTTCACGAAAGTTTTAATAGTTTAATTTAATAAATAAGATTGGAATTAAACAAAATAACGTCAAGTTTAAATTTCATTTGAATAATTCATCTACGCTATAAAATGCTTCCTAATTGAGTTTCTTTTTGAAAGAGATGAGGCTGGAAGCCGCTGTATATATTTATTACTAGCCTATGTGTTCTTCTAGATTGTTTTCTACATCTATGCCAATTTTCAGCGAGATACGTCACGTGGCGTTGGTAGATAAGTAAAAACAAAATCCATCCATATAAGCTTTGGCATTTATAATGTTAGTAAAGTGTACAATACAAAAAAAATACATAAATTAAAATTTGACACAAGCAAATATTTCAATCGCGTTAATTGAATTTTAAATGTATTTTAGAAAATAACTAGTACATTTCATGACTATGAATTTATTGAACGTAGTATTTTATAAAAAGCCATCAATGTGCCGTAATTAAAAACGCTGCAAGCAACGGAAAACGATGAATATGAATAAGCAATTAGTGAGGCAAGCGACAAAGGATATTACCTGGCTAAATGAAATAGTCGGTATTTTAGCGAGACCAGGTGGACGCCATCTAAAACTCCATTAGTCCAGCACAAGGCGGCTGGATGTCTACAAACAACGTCCCGAAGTCCTTGTGACATAGTTTGTGTTTCATCACGCTCGTAATGTGGCCGGACAGGACCCAGTCAAGAGAGCAAACGTACACTACGACATAAAACTACTTTCCTATCTTTTGATTCGCCAACATCGTGTTATGTTTACGAAACACTCGACTACGGAATAATTTTCGTGTGATTATTAAAAAAAAATTAAGCATTGCTAATTAGACAACTCTTATAATATTTCTCTGACAACTGTAACTTTAGTGTTATAGCAACCCATACCAGGCCTTCTAGAATAAGTCTCCATTCATCGCGACCCTGCGCCATCGCGAATCCAGTCCAGAACTTGAAGGTCTAATAGGTTCCACCTGTTTAAGCTTTTTATTTCTTTTTCTTTGTCCCACAATTGAATCTATAATTTTACTTTCTTTGTATCTTCAATTGTCTTATGGACCCAGTTATTTTTGTCAATAATCATATTCAAAGTATCCTCCGATATATATAAAGCGGTGCGTAAAATTTGCTATTATTTTTACAAGAATTTCGTATAAAAATTCGATTGAAGCAACGGCCCGCGAAGGAAATATCTTTTCTTTCGATCACTTTCATCTCTATAAAGAAAATTTGAATAATTGGTCTGCAAGGAAGGAAGCAATAAGCAGTTCACCTATACCTACTTTGTGTGTTTAAGAAGGCGGTTTTGACTATTTTTACTTTGACATTTTAAGACATGTAAAGCTCGAACATTCTTCTCTATCAAATAAGACTAACAATAGGTTATATTTGCCAGCTTGTATATTCTCTTTGTATGTAAATCTTTGAGTCAGTGTAAGTACCATAAAACAGTGTGGAAGTCAATTAAATCTCAGTCCCTCAAAAAGTGGCAGAATGTATTTAGTACATTGGCTTTGCAATGTCCATTTCTTTATAATCAAAGATTATTACTATCTACTTTATTTGGACTAACGTATCAACATAGTGACTTACATAATAAATGAAGGTGCTATGCCAAAAAGGAAATAATGGTCTCTACTCAAACCGACACGAAAAAATACTCAGGGCTATCATTAATTTTCATTTTCTCGTATGTCCAAAGACTGCAGTCTTAAGAAAAATAAGTGAGCTCCAGCGAGAGTTATTTGGTTAGACCCTCACTTAACGTACAGCTTGGGTCTTCACAATTTAATGACTCTATTAATATACTTTTCTTTGATATTCAGAATTAAAATAGTACGAATACCAACACAAAAAAATTGAACAATTACCATTTGTTTATGTGCATCTGTTATATACCGATGATATTACACCTTTTGTTTTCACATAAAATTACTTTACACTAATTGTAACACACTTTCTTTTCTTTTACTAAAATGTTAGTAAGTTATTATTAATTCACTAACATTTCTCGTAAACATTGGTAAGCTTGAAAAATCTTGGGGTAGTATATGGTTTACGACAATAGTTGAATAGTGGGATTCGATCTCACGACCGCTAGATCGGTACTCCATAAACGTAACCAATAGGCTGTTGGCGCTATAAATTGTTTATTGTTGTTAATTTATTATTGCATGTACTGATATTTTGGTATAAAAAAAAATCTACTCAGATCAGACCAGACTATGAAATATATTAAAGTGTTACCAATAATGTTTATAATTATACAAGAACATATTAATCCTCGATAAACAATATATAAACACCCATAGGAATTAATGTTTAATGGAGCGGTAACCTGACATTGTTATATCCGAGCTCGTCTCGCAGGGACCCAATTGAATAATTAGTCGATGTTTGAAGTGCAAACCTCGATCGTATTTGCACAATAGTCGGAGACGATACGTATTATGACTAATTCCGTTACGTATACATCAAATATATTGTTAACTCAACATTTATAGTAACCGAACAACGCTCTGTCAAACCTTTGATTACTACAAACTTCGATGTGGATATAATAATACAATAAAGAAAGAAAAAAAGGTCGTCAAACGATATTTTTCAAAGTAAAACATTAGTAGATTTTTGTTAATTCACTAATACTTAGTTTACAACACCAACTAAGTTCTAGACTTGTGATATGATATGGTTTACAATAGTCGAATTCGAACTCTCGACCACGTGATCGGAAATACGTACCCTTAGCTATTAGGCTATTGGAAAATCAGTCATTTATTTAAAACCTATCCGCTTCAAAATAAAAATGCATGTCAATTTTTCAACCACTCTATCGTCCCTTAAACCTAATGGTTGGTTTTTTTTGTATTTTTTACAGCTTCAAACGGAGCAATGTAAAATCTATCATTTAATATAATATAAAGCCTCTATGAGTTAACAAATAAATTGGAAGTTAACCATAAAAGATCGTTATATAATTTCCATGTCTATGAATGATTTATTTTTCCTCCCTCTTTTAACACTCATTTCTGGAGCTGACTTGTTTCAAGCGGTACCTTTAAAGAAGTCGTCTATAATGTCGTTGGAACAAAAAAAAAAACAAAGTGGCGTGTTTAAAAAGCCGTATTAAATTCACAATGATGGTTAATTTATCACAGAGAAGTCTTTTGAGGAAGTAAATCCAAGCAATCGCTCTTCCCAATTATCCTCAATTTTTTTTCGGGGACGACTAATTAGTTGAATGGACTGGATTGCTAGAGGTGATTAACTTTAATGATAAATTATAGCTACAAAGAAATAATCATCGCAGTCATCATATCGTTGTCTCTTAATTCGAAGCGCCAATAGCCTTATAGTTAAGGGTACGGACTACCGATCTAGCGGTCATGGGTTCGAATCCCACGATTCGACTATTGTCGTGAACCATATCCCAACACAAGCTTTTTTAAGCTTACCAGGAATGGTTACAAGAATATTAGTGAATTAACAAAAATCTACTAACATTTTACTAAAACAAAAAAAGTCATTAATTTTATCACCAGTTATATGATATTCATATTATTGTTATCGCCCTTATTTCCGGTGTGCCGAAAATGCAAGATTATTGTAGAAAGATATGGATGTGGTTGCCTTTTGACTTTGATTATAAAACGCAGATGAGCTAGGAATGTGACACTCTTGGATTCCTGACGAGTATAGTGATAAGACCTTTTGCTGATGGGCAAGTTGTGTTATTATTATAGTCCAGTATACTAAGTACAGTTTTTTTTTTTTTATTAAAGGGGGCAAACGAGCCTCGGATCGCCAGAGTTTAACCTCTAGTCTATCGTATCAGTACAATCGTTAGATTACACTATATTATTTATTATATATTTACTAATTTTTATGCCAATAGTTCAAATCTGTTATACAATATTATATACTATACTACGTTTAACGTAGTTACCCTGGTACACAAATGTTTCATCTAAACCGGTGTATGTCGTACGGCTTGTTAATTAAACTATTGAAATTAGTTGCGATATTGATAAGGAAAATATATTAAAAGAGAAATATTGTACAAAAACGGGGCGTGCATAGACAAGTGAATATTTAATAAAACGTGTTCTTTTTCATAAATGGGTTTTTTCTTTTTTTTCTGGCTTGCTGTACTCATGTTTATAACTCCTAATAATAATAATCCTTGCAAGTATCAAAACTTCTTGAACAACCGGAAAATTATTTAATCATAGAAGGCTGTGCGCAAAAGTAATAAATTCATGATTATTTCTTTAAATAAAAATAAATGTAAAAAAATCATCGTTGTGTGAGAAACAAAGTTATGAATAGAAATATTTATTTCGATATAAATTTAATCCTTTAATCCTCTAACACATAGGGATATGAAAATGATTATGCGTGTTGATGGCTGTTGTCACGTTACCAACAGAGGGCGCTCGTGAAATTTGTTTGTGACACACCGCACGCTCTAACTCGGTTATCTGCCCCGATGAGATTTGTTTCCATGAGTGAATGAACGCACATTTCGCCACTATTGTTTCCAATCACTGAACGTATTAACATTCAGTACATACATTACTACTCGGAATTAAGTTTGAATGGAAATAGACTGACACTAGAATTTATACAATGAATTTTGGTCCCGGAACGTGTCCCCCAGGAACATGTAGTAAAATTGTTATAACTACAACGAAATTATCAAAACTGCTACATTGTTGAAAGTACGAAGTAAACGTGGTGTGAATACATTACTTTATTTTAATTTCTTTCACCTCATCATCAGCCTGTTCTTTTGCCTATGGAGGGTCGGCACAGTATATCACGACACAGTATATCTATACATCTTAGTTACTCGTCATATCTGAACTCACACCCTTCTTCCGCATATCCACTTTCACACAATTCACCCACATCTTCGGTCTCCCTCTATTTTTATAGCCATCCACATTCAATCTCATCACCTTCTTGTTTATATGATCATCGTGTCTTCGTATAACATGTTCAAAACACGATAACATTTTGCTTCTCGATTTTTCTATCACTGCCAGTATTTTCAAACCTAGCTTCTTTCACCTATTATCCGTACAGCATACATAAAGGTACTTAAAGACTTTAGAGCTATAGTTGTTGCATCTTGACAAAATCACTGGACCTAACATGAAAAATTTCAAGAAAATATTCCTCTCAGTATGAAAAAAAAATGAGTTTTGTCAGTGTACTTTGGTGCTGCGTGTATCTCGCATAAAAAATCAACTTTAGTGCTAGGTCCACAGATTGCATTAGGTTCCGTTTGCTCGAAAACAAACGTTTTACTATAAACATAATATTGATATGAGGTGGGTAAAACATCAGAACCGTATACGTCGGTCGCCTCAAACATGCAGGCGTGGCCAATCAATAATAATGAGAGTTAATAAAAACCTTGATTGGATCCGCAGTCGCGTCGTCCGACAATCGGATTTAAGCTTTCCAACAAAATGGATATTTCTATAGCCCAATAACTGCTATAGTTTTATTAGCATGCTCATTTTAAACACTATTAATCTTTACTGTTACAGATTTTTTTTTTACTTTCGAAATATTGTACGATTGATTGTCTAATATTTCAATAGATTAACTTTGCTGATGATACGTAAATAACTTGGAAGGCAACTGTCCCGTGTAAATTTGTATATTGTCAAACTTTTCCGGGCGTATTTGTTCAATTATTTTGTGAAAAGTTGCAGTTCTTACTATAAAAAAAAATCGTTATCATCATCATATCAACCACACGTCACCCACTGCTGATCGTAGGTCTCCCTCAAAGATCGGTCCTCGGCCGCCCTCATCCAGGATGCTCCCGCAAACTTGACCAGATCATCGGTCCAAACAAAAATAATATGTTAGTAAATTACTTATTTATAGAAACTTTTTCTTTAGAAATTAAATTAATATAATAATAACAAGTTTGTTTTAACTTTATTTGCTTATTCAATAGTTCAATTTATTTAACCCAAAAAAAAAAACAGTTGACAATTAAAATTGAGCATTGATATATTCCCAACAATGCAAATTGAAGCACATTGTCGCGGGAGTACGTAAATTAAAAACGAATACAATATATTTGTGATTCGTTTCGGTTCGCTCGAATTTTTCTTGTTACAACGCTCACGTTCGGATCGGAGCGAGAGAAAAAGGCATCGCTATTAGAACTGCATTGCTCGTTCATCCCGCGGTCCAGAGGAGCTATGCCGGCATACTTTTTATTTTAGCACTAAGCGAACAATACATTCGTTACGGGACGTATACCCTCTTAACCGTCTAACATTTCAATCCACTTGATTGAGTAGATTGAGAGACCTTACAGAGCGCTTGTTTTCATTATTAACAAGGCTTATAGACTTCGTATAATAATTCTCATGTCAGCTCCACGCACGAGGCCTGTTCGAGTTTCCCCGGACGTATTCAAAGTTATTTGAATGCGCGGCTTAACTTTTTTTTACAAGTTTACTGCAATGTTCGAGAGCAACTCGACTATTAATTCTATACAATATGGTAATGATTTCTTACAATCTATCTCTTCTCCATAAATATTTCCGTGAATATATTCGACTGGTATTTAAAAATTGTAATAAATCTATCTAAATAAATATACCTTTATAAGTCTGTAATTATAGACTTATTTAAAATAGACATGTATGTATCACCAATTTAAACATTGAAACTTTGCAAAATAAATGACGTAGCCAATGACATGATGTGTATTATATATATATTTTTTATATAATTCAAGTATAGATGCTAATATTCAACTTCTTTTGGATAAGAATAGATGGTTACTTTAAAAAATGATAAGAAACCTACATACAAAATGATTTTAACACTAATGAGCTGTCTACTTTTTGGAGTTGTCAGTTCTTATTTTATTTTTACCGAATGTTTTTCGGTTTAAATTTAAAAGCTCGCAGCAAGGAGATAGTTTGCGGGGATAGTTTGGCAAAGCTCGTTTCCTCTCAGGCTTTAAATAGAAAGCCGATACAGTGTTGCACAAGATTGATGGAACATCGCCCTCGGTCGGGGACCACACGGCCACTCGGAGCGGTGCAATGTTGCGAAACGTACTGCCCGATGCTACTTAAATTAAATTCGTTTTCCCTTATTTTTCAATTTCCGATCCTGTATTGTAAGAAACCAAAACTGTTTGTTATAATTAAAATTTAAACTATTGTTTTAGCCAAACATACTAAAGGTTACATGCATCTATGTTCAGTCTATTGTCATCTTTTGTACACGAAACAAATGTAATTTTTGAACATAAAAAAATGAGAACAAATTTCGAAGTAGCTTATGTGTTATTCCAGACGGTAAACTATCTCTGTGCCAATTTTAATAATAATAATAATATACTCATTTAAGACAGTCAGATACGTTTAGATGTTTTTTTTGGTCTTGCTTAAAAAACCATTCATCTATTCTTTTGGTTTCACAACATTAGTATTCTTTACGGGATTTATATTATTTAACTATTTTATGTATTATGCTCGTTAGAAATATTTAATACTATGTAAATAATAGAAAACAATAGAATCAATAATATTGTTTTCGATTGTAATAATATTTTATGGCCATAACAATATCGTTAACAACTTTATTGTTAGCAAATGAATAGTAAACAATATCTATAATTCGAAAATTGATCGCTTCAATGCCGCTGTATCCGACGCACGCAGAAAAAAACAGGCCAACAAATGAACCGGCAACAGTAATTAAAACGATCGCAAAAAGCCGAGTTCTCACTCGATTCAAGTGCGGAAATTATTGAACATTGAAAGTAATTCGTTTCATATTAACCAATTTAACGATTCATTCGATTGCGGGTTGGGTAATACTTAAATCGTACAAATATAATCCTTTCATCCAATGCTAATTGGACGGGTTAATTGAAGCATATCTATTACAAGCGACTCGTCTACGGGGTGTTTGTCTCCGTTCGTAATTAGTCAGTCTTGAGATTTCGCGTTCTAAATCATTCTTTTGAACACAATGTATTAAATTTACAGTTAAAGAATTAAATTATTTAGTGCGAGCCATTCATCCAACTAGGATTGTGTTCATAGGATTATTTTAGTACGTCAATCCGCCGCGATCAGTCGTCAATGGGTAAGTAATTGAAATCAAATTAGGTACTTATTAAGAGAATTTTTGACAGGTAACATAACAAAGTTACTTGTATCAATATCGGCAATGATTATGTTACTTACTAAGTGATAAGTATAAAATTTTAATATTTGATAGCGTCGCTTGCGCAGTTCTTAAGCGACCGAACCGAAGTCGACATTGTCCAGGTTTAATTCCTGCTAAGTAGCAATAAGTTTTTTGATATTAGAATTTCGTATGTACATTATACGACGCTCTTACGTCGAAAGAAAACATCGTGATGTAACCTTAACATATCTTCGAAGAAAAGACTGTGGCCTAATCAATACTAATAATAGGTTAGGCACCGAGCCCCGTGTGGGGATGTATAATGAGCTCATGATGATGAAATTGTATTAATCAAGCAAAAACTTTGTATCTCTTTTTAAGGATACGTCCACGGCCGAACGTGCTGTTTTACAATTTTAGTTAATGTGGAGAAGTGCTTATGCATTTCTTCACATTAACAATTTTTATTAGAAAAACAAAAGTTTAATCTTTCATTATAAATTGGTGTTCCAATTTCAAATTTAATTATGTTCAAATTTCGAACAATCGATAAATGTATAAATAAATGGCTGGAAAACAAGAAGCAATAATAAAACATAAAATAATGCTATGCAAGTGAGTTTTTAATTAAATTGTTCGCCGTATAAAAGTAAAGCTGATAGGTAAATCTTCGTGTTTTATTAGACGGTAAGCAAAGTCCAGACAGACGTAGACAAAGAAGTCGTCTAACAATGGTCACCTGCAAATTACTCTTGTCTCGGAGGTAATTTTGCTCCTTTTAAGATTGCACACACATTATTTACTATTAACTAGACGATTTAGTATTACGTTATATATGAAATTTTCTTTTCAAACCTATATTTATTAACTTCCTAGTGTTAAGTCTCGGAGCTCTGACAGATTAATGAAATACAATAGAGATTATCGTCTACAATGCAATGATTATGGTTGGTTCGATGTAACTGTGAACGGCACGCAGTAAAGCTGTCTGTAATAACCTCAGTAATTAAGGCTTGCCATGGATCACATAAATAGCACTCATTTTGAATCCGCACCTGCAACGATGGTATGTTTACGTATTTAACGAACAAGTTAAAGGCAAAAGCCTTGGCATTCATTCATGAATGAAGTTAAGCACCTTGTTGGAATCGCTCCAGATGTCTTAAATACCCAGTTAGGTTTTAAATTCATATCATTTCAGTTTTTTTTTAATTAATGACGTCATTTTTTACACGTTTATTTTTGTTTATTTTAAAATAATTAAATTATGCATCGTAAATTACGATAGTAAATATCTGATTGTATTACTTAATGCCTTATTATATTAAACTAAAGTTTAAAAAATTGAAGCTTTAATTCAGAAAATTTTATTATAATGAAAGTGCTCAGTACTAAATATTATTTTTGTTTTTTCAATTAATTATCAAACCAGTCGAACGTAGATCCAATAGTTCTCTAACCTACATCATTGTAGGCTACAGTCGCTGAACCCTTATCGTAAAAACTTACAAATAGAGAAGATATGAAGTTCGTTCCCATCTCATCTTGTTAATATGATGACATAATGAAGCGATAGCGCGCAGAATTCCCGCGCGTCTAAAACTTCTCAATATTGCATAAGTTTTCGAATATCCCAGTAACCTACTTACGATCAGGGAAGAAACATTGTCGCCGATGGCAACTTTAAAATATTTTTCCCTCAGAATACCAGCTGTGGATCGGATTTTTATAGATTAACAAATATTATGCATAATATGAGCTGTAAAACTATCTCGGTATCTCCTTTAAAACGTTACACGTAGCTATACGAACTTACGAATTTATTAAGCAATTGTTAACAATAATTTTAATATATCTATATTTATTTATATAATTAATAATAATTAAAACGCCAATATCCTAGTGATTAAGAGTACGGATTTTCGATCACATGGTCGAGCGTTCGTATCCACCATTCGACTGTTGTGGGCCATATCCTAGCACAAGCCTAGAGCTTAGAGTGGTAAAAGATATTTTAGTAAATTAACAAAAATCTGTTAAAAAAATCTAAAATATAAAGTTACGTAAGTTATAAGCCAACTGTATGTATATTTTATGTTAGAAAGTATTATATTTTTATTTGAATAACATTAACAGATCAATATCTAAGTAAAAATGTTTGGTCAAACGAACATTAAGTAAGCCATTGTAGGCAATTTTGAATCGTTGAAAGACAAAGTGGAATATTCTGTAAAAGCTCTTTCTAAGCTCGAGTGTAGGAATTCGCTTCCGGTCGGGTGCGCGTCGCATCCGCTGCCCGTCTTAGTTCACTCTCTGATATATAAACGTGATATATTATATCTGATGATGATATTTTAGAGTTTATTGTTCTTCATCACCTTAAACTTGGCATTGTCAAATGGGTTTGTTGGAATGCGTCAAGCTAATCAATTTCTTCATTTACAAATGCGCTTAAATGTATTCTCAGATTTCTCTCGAATTATAGTAATGGCTGACGGCATCATGCATCATTTTCCAAACTAACGTTATGTTGTTGCCTGTGACTTCGTCTGCGCTGAAGTAAATATAATAATAATCTGTGTTCATCCAGACTATGTTCTATCCGTGCCGAGTTAAATCTCAATGTAACATGGTAAAGATAACACTGTATTTCAGTTTGTTTAGTTGTATATCTATCCATCAATGTAAACTTTTTCGTTTATAATTTTAGTAAAATCTTTATCGTACATGTAACAATCGATCTTGTTCTTTTATATTACTTATACAAAATAACAAAGTGATTTTTGGATAAAATAAAAATACCTAATTTTACTTTTATCCAGTATTAAAATTTGTATGCTGCAAAATTTGCATTAAAGTCCTCAGTCTGTGTACTGCCGGTGCAGCTTGTAATTAAAATATTTTCACCCGTTGTTGCACGATGGCCTATCGTCTAGACGGCAAACTGCTGCCCCCGGCGCTAGCACAAAAGAGACATAAAAGTCTGTTCTTCATCTTTTTTCACCTTGTTATTAGTTGATTCTCTGTCGCTTCGCCGACAAATATTAAGTTCAGTAAATACTTGAAGCCAGTGACAGCTCGTGGATCCTGGAACTGATACCCTTAGTTGCTGACCAAATATTTATATAATATTTCAAGGTAAAGATTAAATTAAATCTTGATTCTTGACAATATAATTATTTATTTCATTATTATATTATTATTGCAATAAATTACAATGACGACTACTTCGCGCAGCAGCAGGTTTCGATAACTTAAAATTATTTTTAAGACTGACACAGACTTTCAGTTGTAAATAAATAATTTACAACTGTAGGTGTGTAGCAGACTTAATCAAAATTCCTACCTAACGTACCTATTCTAAGTTTTGTTTCTTTTGTTTAAATGTAAAAAAATGTATTTCCCACCATACTCTTTAACGATTGTATAAGCAAAATGAAATATCGTTATGAAATAATTGAGCTATAATATATGTAGCTCAGTTTTATAGCTTCTGTTTTACTAAGTTTTATTTCATAGTAGTACTGAAAACCTAAAGTTGAATTCTGGAAAGTTGTAAATTTGGGCTTTGTTACGAGTGTGAAAACTAACTCGTTCGTTGCACTTGCGCCGCGCTCCCTACGTCTCGATGTTGTAGACTTTAGTGAATACAAAAGCCTATTCTCTAACTACATAAACAAAATGTCTTATATTTTCTAGTAAAAATCTTGTTAGAAACGCAATCATTCAACGTTGGTGTATATATATATATTTAATATTAGCAGATTTTTGTTAATTTAATAACATTTCTTTTACACTCCGATTAAGCTCTGGGCTAGGATATGGTCCACGACACTAGTCGAATGAAGGAATTAGAACTCTCGACCATATGATCGGAAATCTGTACCCTTAACCATTAGGCTATTGGCGCTTCAAGGAAGGTAATCTTCGGGAATTTATTATTTATTTTGTAAATAAAAAAGATTAATGGCTACTTTTTTTCTATAACATGAATTTTCAAGTTTCGTAAACTTTCCATAAAAGTCCTGTGTTGGGAATTTGATGCTTTTGCGCCTCGGAGCAAAAGCGGCCGTAACTAGGTTACGCAAAAATGAAAACTTTAGCAATATATGTTGCACGGGAAAGTTTGCGATGCACGGAGATGCAGTTATAATAACTTTGTGTATTTTATTTTATGATCAAAGTTATTTACCTGGAATTCGGAATTGCTGGATGGAAATTGCATTTATATTTTCCTTTCGAAATTCCTTAATATAAACTTTATTTGAGTAAACAAAGATAATCTTATTATTCGCTAGTTTAGATTTGTGACGAACAGTTATGTCAACATAGTTTCATAGACTTGAACATTATATTAATGAACTAATTTCATTTAAATTTAGAATCGAAACAAACTAATGCTTCCAAGCCTAACAAGATAGTATTCGACTTCCTTCATATATGAATGATCATCTATTATTTAATCAATAAAGTTCACTTAACATGGTTTTTAAGGATTGTCAAAAACTTTTTTTCTGACCATCATATCTCCAGCCGGCTCTTGTCCCTACAGACGATCGGTACAGATGCCGTCAAACTAATCCGTCCGTTGATTATCGATAACACGATCAAAATAACAGGCAAATCCAAACGTGAAAAGTTAGTAAGAAACTTTAAAATGTCCACAATGAATACTAACAAAGTCCCAAGAATAATTCGTTTGTAAATATATGAATTTAAATTCTTAAAGTTGCCAGACTTAGCCTTGTTTACAAATGTACTTAAGAACTTCTTAACAAACTCGCTAATATAAGTTCATTTTTATTCTGGTTTAAATAGCATGCACTTTGCATTGAGCACGCTGCACGCTGCAAAGAAATATTTGCGTATTTTTAAAACATGTAAAACCGCGAAGCCCCAGTCTACATTATGAACAAACTTTAGGTCCGCAACGAAGGCTAACTGAAAATTTATCGTTCATATTTTAAGTACTGACCTATTTTTTTTAGATTTCGCATAATCATGTTTTAAGTACAATTCCTTCACTGGTTAATATGATTTACATTTAAAACAATTGTATTGTTTCTTTTTAAAATATTATTTGCAAAAAAAGAATTTAAATATTTTATTATACTATTTCACATATGTATGTGTTTAAATATTTCACAAGTTTAAGTGAAGTGGTATTGAATAATAACAAAATACGATTAAATAATAAATGTGGTGAAGCGGAAAGTCATTACAGTCATGAAAGAGTTGAGGGATTTTCATAAAAGAATGTAGGTCGCGTGTCTCTTGTCCAAAAGCGAGATAAAAGCAGCCACATAAAGGCTGACCATTGCAATAGACAAGACCCACTAAAAGCACATCCTATACGAATGCCGCAAAGCGTTTATTGCTTTCAATTCTAAATCTATTCAAGCGATCGCATTGTTTTTAAAAAAATATGTGGCTATTTTATTAATAAAATAATAAATTTATGAAACAGACAAGCAAACATTCTTAGATGTGTACATTTAAATTTTAATAAAAAAAAACACTTCTACATACTTACGTATGGAAAAATATTGGTGATTTTTATTTTTAATTAAATTGTCTGAATCTTTATTTCTATAAAAGTTCTAAGTACTTAGCCATGTAATAAAACTGACTTAAGTTCTTTTTATTATTTGCTTGAAAATATTTGAAAAGTTCAAAATGAATTTGTCGGCACTAGTGGAAGTTACAAAGTTTGAGTCACGTTTAAAACTTTTACAACCAGGTCAAAGAAGCCCAAAGACCGTGGCTACCTGCTCTTCATAGTTCAGAAAGAAGTAACGCATGACCGATCTTTCTAGAACATCGAGTATTGCTTCTTCTACTCTGTTAAGACAAATGATACCTGAAGGTTAGTACCGTCGAAACTCTCCTGTAAAACATATTATGTCTCCTTCTCATTGACTTTGTAAAACCAGAGATAACCAATTGTTCTGTACGAAAGTTTCGGCAGTGTGAACCTTCTATTAATAACAACAATTTGCAAAAGAAAGTACAATAAAAGTGTTGACATTAACTTCAATTACTTATTAAGTTAATAATGAATTTCAAAAATTGTGAATTAAAAAAAATGTTTTAGTTAAGTTACGCTCAAGAGTAGAGTTGGTCACGGAAGATTGCGAAAGTGTTCCCGTGGTCCAGCTAAAGGGCGACGCGAAGGAACATCGCTGGGTTGTAGTGGGTATTCCGGTTGATTTTCGGCCGGTGAGTCCCACATACCTCTCCGGAAAGGGGGGGGGGATGCGGAAACGCATTTCCCAGCGTAAAAAAAAAAGAAAAGGCTCAAGAGTACAGTGAATCGATTCTTACTAAATTAGCGCGTTCCATCTTTCGACCATATAATCACTGAGGACGAGGTGGCATTGTGTTCAAATGAAAATTTAGTTTATATAAAAAGTTTTTTTCTTCGATACGTTATAAACAGAATATAATTACATTTAGTAATATAAAGATTTGAATGTCGAAAGTACCATAGAAATAGTCTTTTCATAAGTTTTATTTTACTAAACATAATACATTCATAAAGGTACGTCTGAAATTACATCAATACGCTAGTTAGGCTAATAAAATACATACGTATCTCTTTCGTGCGGTATAACGACATTTTTACGAGTTGGCAGCCCTGAAGCCACCTCATAAACTCCGTTCACTAGCAAATTCAATTCAATAGTAACTTTTATGATTTCACTCTGCATTTTATTCAATTCCGTTTTATTTTTATAACAATAACGACAATCTAGGCTTTGTTTGCATACTTATTCATCAAATATAGTAAAAGCGCCAATAGCCTAAAGATTAAGGGACTACCGATCTAGCGGTTGCGGTTTCGATTCCCATCATTCGAGTATTATCGTGAACCATATCGTAGCATAAGGCCTTTTCAAACTTACCTGAAGTATTAGTTACTTACTTACTTACTCCGCTGGCGCAGCGACCCCAAGTAGGTCTTGGCCTCCGACACAAGAGAACGCCATCGTCGCCTATCCTGAAGTATTAGTTAATTAACAAAAATCTGCTAATGTTTAATAAAAAAAAAACATGTGCATAGAATAGTCATAGTTTTACCTTAAATGCGTTATCAAAGTCTAAACTAGATAATCAAAATAATTGTTTATATCATAGAGCACGAAAAAAGTTTAAATCCAAATAGGAGACCCTTTTTGTTTTGTTTTTTTTTTGAAATTTTTTTCGACACAAACCTTTAGTCTTCATAAAATTCTACGAAAATTTCATCGGTAGTGAAGAACAATGGTTGTTTCGGAACGCATAGTCCCCTATGCTTTCAACATACAAATATTTACTTTTTTCCTAACAATAGAATACAGCATTCCATTTCTTGTATTTGAAATTTAAATATTGGGAAGTAAGGAATGAGTGGGGTTGTTAAGGTGTTGCCACATAGAAGTACATGATCGCTGTGTAACGGGCGTGTGTGCTCACTTTTTTTTGTTAATTCACTAACATCACTTACACAAGGTAATTTTAAAACAGCTTGTATCAGGATATGGTTCACGATAATAGTCGAATGGTTGGATTCGAGTCCACGACCGCTAGATCGGTAGTTGGCACCTTAACCATTAAGCTATTGGCGCTTTACATTTTGTTTATAAATTGGGAAGTCACAATCTCCATGCACTCACTGTTACGAGGCTTGTAATATTCGCGTTCAATTGTTTCATATGAACATTTTATTTTGTTATCGAGTTCCGATCGCAAACAACAATCGAACACAACAAAGTCGCGTAGTTTGAGGGTATTTCCTTTTTCTATCCTAAAGTTTGCAAAAAGGGGGGAAAAGTTTTAATTCCATTTCTACGTTGAAATTTTATTGTATGGCTCACTTCACAAAGTTTACAGGTAACTCGGTCAAAGGAGATGAAAGACCGTTCCTACACCAATGCTCGGAACATGCCGTGCACGTATGTTACTTTAACTGGAACAACTATTTTATTCTTTAACAGTAACGAATTATATTGCTCAAAATAAATATACATTTAAATAAATCATCTCTTTTAACATCATCTTAATTTATATTTGGAAATATCGGTTTGCATTTTTAAACCACTGGACAGATTTATGCCCTAAAACCTTAAAAGCATTTGATATGCGAATGGTTATACGGAGAACATCTGTATGTTTGTTGGCAAGGTAAGTTCAAAACAGCTGAACGGTTTCGATGAAATTTTGCACAAAGATAGCGCATAGGCTGTTTCCTTTTATTTTATTTAACGCGGACAGTGTCGTGGACAAAGGCTAGTCTAAAAAGAATGGTATGAGTACTACTATAATTAGTGTAACAAAGAAAACGTCCATACTGTTTCATATCATAGTAATAAATACAGTACTGTTAATGCTTTACTATAGTTTTTACGAGTGTGAAGGTAAAATACTACACACGTGATACTACCATTCATAGTGAAAATTTTTAGTGTGACAATTTAAATAAAATTTATCTTGAACTCCTGGTTTCAGTTGCTTGTACCCATTTCGCTCTCATTTAAGAATATTAGTGGGAATTACTTCAAACACCGCATTGCACCATCTCCGGGGGCATGTAAGTGTAATTAGTAAAGCGGTTTAGTGCTCGCGCCACGGATATCCTGAGTATTATCTATATATTATTTCGTACATAGTAAATTAATAAGTACTTGATATTTTAAAAAACATCTACGGTGTATAAGAACTGTTAAGACAATCAGATGTATACGTTTGAAATATTTAGTAGAATAAAACTAATTTCTTCAAATTAGGAATACGTACACGAAATGGACACTTTTGTTTTAAGATTTAAAAAAATCAGAACATGTTAGTTTATTGTATAATGCTAAATAAAAGGTAAAAATAACGTCAAACTCACGGATAAATCTTAGTTTTCTTTTGTTTTTTATAACAAACTTCAGTAAACGATTGTCAGTATCTTTGTTTGGCATTTAAATGAAAACACCAACGAACAAAGCGCCACTAATTTGTTGTAATCAGCTTCCGAGAATTTAATTAAAGGGAATCAATGATCGCTTCTACCAATTTACGTAACAACGTAATGGTATACTTGTTAGGCGTGCATGCATTTAGTACCTTTGTATTGCAAAGTTTTCTAGACATTTCTTTAATTTTATTCAATAATTAACTACTGATTTAGATACCTTCAATTTCTATATTTAAACTAAAATACAACTCAAACCAGCAACACTAGGAGACAGGCAGAGATCTCTGACTTCCGTTCAGAACAGTTCTAGCATACTTCACCATATTGACATGCTGTGTCTATGTACGCATGCTCATAGGTCATAGAAGGTAATAATAAAGACTGTAAGGTGTTTTTGGCACTCAGAGAACATGGCTTGGCTTATGGAAGCAAAAGATATCCTCTTACTTTCATATCATGAGGTTCACTATTAGTAGAGAAGTCAATTATTGTAAGTCTTTTTCGCTTTGAATACTGGCTTAACATTGTCGATTGTGTTAATCATAATTAATTAAATTTTTTTGTTTATAATAAAGCTTAGTGCTCGCTTTTTATAGCGTTGCTGAAATGCTACACCGTTCTCACTAGCTAATAGCATTTTAATAGCAGCTCCAACCCCTTTAATGTGTAAATGCTACTTTAATGGTCTTTGATATGACGTCATTGCAGGTAGTCATTTACCCTTATTACGTATTAAAGCTATCAAACTTTTTCAGACGTTAATGTTATTACAATTAGTTTTTTTTTTTTAATTCGCCCATCAAAGCCGACGACACATTTGAAGTACAAGCCCCTGGTGTTACGGATGTCTATGGACTACATGATTCATATTAAATAATAACAAAAGTATCGCAACGAAATAGTGAGTTTTTTTTTTTTAATAAAACGCAAAAGCAATAAGAAATATCAATTCAAAATTAATTTGTAAGGTCGTGCGAACACCTCAATTTGGGGTTCCATTTTATTTCCCCTGTATACATATGTATGAAAATTACCCGTAAATTTTGGGGTAAAAATAAATAAACAGGTGCGCACACCTTGCCGTTTTGATTGTTGAATTATTCATGGCGTCTCACGCGTGCCGCCCCAGCGACTGAGGCAGCAGCCGTCGGAACTCTGAACTTTTAACTCATCTCGCTTTATCGTTGCGATGTCAAATAACGTAGAAAGAAACTTTGAAAGTATCACTTACTTAATGTTAGTAAACCAAATCTACATACAATATTAAACTAACCAATTTAACTATAAACGTACGGCCTGAATATTTGCTACGTATAGTATATTCCTGAACTAACTGGGCTTTCAATAGTAGAGTGAATAAGCACTTAGTATACTAGCGCATGCCATCTTTCGACCACATCACAAATGAAATGGAATCGGGTGGGATCGTGGACAATTGTCACTGCTTAGACTAGTCCAATAAATACAGGGTTTACACTCTCTATCACCATCATCATCATCAGCCTTTGTTTGCTGGCCATATGTGTAAGGTAATAGGCAAATTATAATTACCGTTCTCCTCAGGTGTTCAAGAATACACTCTAACCTACAGAACACATAATGCTCTTTAAAATAAAAGAAACCTCTTAGTTACCTTAATTAATGTGAAGAGGTAAAAACTACTTAAGCCGTTCCACTTTCTGTGAACTAAATGAATTAAATGAAGCTGAACATTGCTGTTTGAGCGGCCGACTCAGCTTGAATATGTCGAATGTCGTTGATTTACTTAAATATAAATATTTAATACCATCTCCAAACTGTTGTTGTAGTATCGACATTATTATTTAAAATAAAAAAGTGTGTTCAAACTTTTTAGTGTATTATTTATACAAATTAGAGATCTGTCAGTTGACGTCATTCGAACAACAAAAATGGCGACAGTATACGAGTTTTTACCAATTGAATTTGATTATTACGGAGAGTTAAGTATCCGATCGAGACTCGCTGAGGCCAGACGATTCAGCCGGTACCACGCGGTAGTGCTACTTCAGCGAATAGTCCGGGGACATTTAATAAGAAAACATTTTGCATGGCTATCGAAAAATGCCCTTACGATACAATGCGCCTTTCGAATGCATCTCGCTCGTAAAGCGTACAGAAAAGCTTTGATACAAGCGGTACGGAATAAACATAACAAAAGATATAATCATGCTGCAACAAAGATACAGGTATATATATTAAACTCATGATATAATTATAAACTAAATACAAAAACCGCTGCAACCATCAGTCCAATTTTGTTACGAACCCACTCTGAAGAAGGGCTCGGAAGGATTTAAAACTAGTCGGTACTACTGCGGCCACCAGGTTATTATGTATAACCGCTTTCGGATTTTATATAGTAACTCACTAGTTATAAACATTTTAACCAGCTATTTAGCTTTTATTTTAAGTTACATGAAGTCCTTTTTTCTTTGACATTTCGTAAGAAAGTGTACTTACTTACAGGCCTTATGGCGAGGCCACTATTCAAGAAACAAAAAGTTCTGTTACTACTCTTATCGAAGATGGTTGCGTGAGGTGACGGAACGTGGTAAGCGACGAGCGGCCGAAGCTGTTGAATTCGGCATCAGAACGAAGGTCGACGACCTCAAAATGTTGGAAGAAGAAGCAAGAAAATGGCTCGCGTTCGTCGTCTTCAAGTTGCATCATCTACTCAGAACGTACGTCCGGGCCGGCATATATTCTAAAACTGGCACAAGCGAGCTGTCGGAGTTTGAAAACCTTTTAAATTCAATACGTTACACGGAATATATGAAACGTTTGAAAAAGAAATATGACGAGTTCGTGCGGAAATATCGGCCTCGTTTTTCCAACAAAAGATTGTTTCCAATAATAGGTAACGGGGAAGATTATTGGTACCTGTCTCTACCTGAAATGTACGAGCTGACAGCCCAGCCTCCGGAGGTTGCAGAGACGCGCCACGTTAACGAATACCACGGCCCTATCCATAAAAAACCGTTTCTATGGAGGAAGATTACACGGACTAAGCTTGAAGAAGGAAGAGGTCCATTTATTGCCCCAAGAATTCCATCAAAGGAAACTTTGAAAAGTGAGCCGAGTGATCCACGGTTCTATCTCTACGTGAAACATTACAAACCGCAACCGAACATAATCGATTATGTCGATTATCACATAAACATAGTGCTATTGAAAAAACACAAGTTTCAAAAAATATGAATTAAGAAATTCGATTGATGACATCTGCTGTTATGAAGGATTACGATGTTACGTAGGACTCATTTTGCTTGGTTTGACATACGTCGTTCTTCCGAGCATACTTCTGTTTATATATAATAGGTAACCTCATAACTATAATTGTTTCGTTGCTATTATCAAAATACGTATTCACTTGTTTTCTTGGTTCATAGTTTACAAAGTCAAAATAACATAACGACTTCCCGTATGCCGTATTTCTAACTTATCATGGAATCTACAAGCCCTAAATCTCCTTGTACGTTTAATTTAATGGTACTGTCGAAATACAGTCCCAACTATTTCGTTGTAATATTGTTATTTCAATTCTCAATATTGCTACAACGAAATAAAAACACAATTTTATTGATGACCAAAATGGCTTGTTCCAAAACACTTGGTTAAAAACATGTTTTGTATTATTCTTTTTATTTTTCTTGTTCGGAAATCCGTAATCAGGCTGCTAAGTTTGGAAGGGTCGCCCGGATGTTGCGGCCCGCGAGCCTTTTGTTGTTTCGCTTTTGTTGTTGTGAATTTTACACTTGTAATTTATTTCAGGAAACGCCTTGGTGAGAAAAAAAAATTACATTAAACTCTCGAAAGTAAAATGTGTTTTGTAAATTAACATTTCATTCTAGATGGTGTAAGTGTTTTATTTGAGAAAAGTAAATGTGATTCTATTCATAACATTACAGAAAGTAAATTGCACAACAATTTACTCTTATTAGAGAACATGGGGACATTATAAAAAATATATATTCAACACTTCGTATAACTAGTTTCAAAAATAACAAGTGTTAAATCTAACTGTAGTATTGACTCTGAAAATAAAAAATGAACATCCGTGAAATTCTAGTGATCATTTACTATGGTGAAGATTTATTAACTACTTACACCATTTTTAAAACTATACTCATAAACATATAATAGTGTACACTATTAAAAACTAAATCACTTTATCTCGGCGACATATGCCTGTGACATTATGATAGTCATTTATAATTGTAACTAAGGCTAGACCATTAAAAACTGACACACACCATTATCTATACGTCTACAGATGGATAACCCGTTCGGTCTTAAGTAATCATTTCTCGTATTCTATTAGTTAATGACACAAATTGTCCTAAAACAAATTAGTACAACCACACGTCTCGAAACTCATTTGTCTCACAACACCCGTTTGACTCGACAAATTTATTAGGGTCAGAATAATTCAGGTTGTGGGTTTGTGAACCGAGTCCTCAGACCCGTCTTGAGGCGCAACCATTTGTTAGACGTATAATAGTTGACCTACTTCTGTCGCGGCCTCTGTACAAAGGAGTGTGATTTGCAAATCCATTGATAATTATTTGCTTCCTTATATGTTTTCGTCTTTATTGAATACTAGCTTAGCTTAGCTTACCCACTCCGTCTGCGCTCAATGAAAAGAAAACAGTATACTGTTTTTTTCATTCAGACATTGATCTTTATTTAAACAAAATTCATACAAATTCAGCTGTTCTAGAGTTACGTGGTAACGGAAATCCATCTAAACTTCATCATCATCATCATCATCCCTTTGTCTTCCCACTGCTGGACATAGACCTTACCCAATGCTTTCCACAATATGCGGGCCTACCCCTTCCGCACCTAACGACTTCCTTTCTAAACAACCGCATTTATTCGTAAGAATGATATGAATTTTCTTCTATATTGTCGTGAATTGTGTAAATACTATAATTTACGATGGTGTAACTGAAGCGTTATGTAATTAAGTTATTAAAATTTTCGTAAGATATTTCACTGTACTAGTTACAACGTGTAGTTAAATGTATTTATTTTCGAAAGTAATATCACTGGCGTCGTACTTTGTTGTTCTTAAGTAGTCTGCTTAATAAGACCATAACTTAACTTACCTTGTCAAAACTTTACCAAGTAAGTTAGTAAATTCAACATAATTTATTAAAACTTGTTAACGTAACAAAGAAAGCGGAGTGTTGTTATTTCTGCTGTCGTCAAATTTGTTGTTAAAGTAAATTATTTTATTAATTTATTTGGTACTAGTTCACACGACGAACTTCGTACCAACGAACATTCTTTAGCTTTTGTTTATCTTATTTTAAATTAGTCACCCCGTAAGAACAATATGCGTACTTCAAGGGACATTTTAAAATCAGAATTAGCGAAATCGGTTCAGATCATGATCTCGAGATTAGCGCTTAGCAACACATTCAGCGATTCATTTTTTCTTAATAGATGTAACTTCATTTTAATTGTTCGAAATTCATAATCGTAATTTATAATTAAAGAAGTTTTTTTTTAATTTTAATTTAGGTATAAAATCCATTTAACTACATCGTATATTTAGATGTTCAGTTAAATATTGTTAAAGTAATTTAATGAAAAAAAAAATTAAATTAATGAAATGTAGTCATTATCTTGAAATAACCAATCCAATCTTTCACTTTTTATTTCTTTCTAATTGAGAAGTTTGTCCAAGCCGAAGTAGGCCGTTTTCGCTCCGTTCCTTTATTTTTGCAAATTCGCGCGTCAACTGAAACTGTCAGACTCGCTCGGAGTGTGTTTGGCACATGAATAATGTATGGGGTAAATTTGCAAGTGTTTCAATTTACACCCGCCGACACTCGGCGCCGCGGATACGCACCGGAGTGCCGAGTGAAGTGCTAAAAGAAAACATCTAGAGGGGCTGGAGAGGCCGCCGGGGCACCGCCGCATTAGCACCTAGCTACTTTTTCTACTTTAACTTTTCACGAATACTACCGACGAGTGTTTGTTCGGATACCTAATAATACCGTACTAAGGAATTGTTTTTAAATATTAAGTAAGTTTTGACGGAAAATATTCAGTCCTAAAAACCAATAGTATTTTGTGTTTCTTATGACAGTCATGTTGCGTTCAGTCAGGATCTATTGTTTCGATATAAGAGATAGGCTTTTGAAGCGCCAATACCTTTATAGTTAGGAGTACGGATTACCTATCAAACGGTCGTGTCAGATCTCACAATTCCACTATTGTCGTGAACTATATCTTAATATAAACTTTTTCAAGTTTACCAGGATGTGCTACAAGCAATATTAGTAAATTAACAAAAAGTCACTAGTATTTAAAAAAAGAGATGCAACGCCTCCGTGCGAAACCGGTATTGATCACTTGTATTTTATAAATGAAATTATTATTAACGTTTCTATTTTTCTACAAAGCTTACGTATTCGTATAATATTCGCAATATATTAAGGATATGCCAAAAGCGGTGTTAGCTCCTCAGGGAGCGCTGGCCGGTTTCAATAGCCCTCGTATGTACACAGGCGAAAACAGCTTACGCTGTGTTAATTTCGCTCACCTTAGTAATTACTGTTATAACTGTTTGGTCATTATATATATTTGCTTACTTTTTTAATTCATTTGAAATGTATTTAGTTTGTTAAAATATGAACACGTACGAATTTGTTTGCTTTCATTACTAATATCTGAATTTTTAATGATACATTTTATAGCAAAAAAAAAACTTTGGTTTAACCAGACGTAGATAATCAACTTCAAGACTCTTTTTTTAACAAAATGGAATAGATGTAATTAAAAATGGACAGATTATGTATCAATTTATATAATAATAATAAATGTAATATTATATATAGTGTATGTGATGTGAATTTATATATATTTAATACGGATATTGGCAGACATCCAAAACGTGAATAAATTATACGACAATGGCCACCAATGTAATGGGATTAAACTAAAGATAACAGTTTCTACCAGTCTTAACTATGTGCTAACTGTATTGTAATAATTAATCTGCATAAGTACGTTTTACTGTTACCATATATATTAAAAAACATACCTTGAATTAACACCTAACTTGGTCTATATCGAACATTCTTTAAAAGATGTCGGTCCCTTTTATAATCAATTTAAAATCGTTTAAACTTTTAAGTGATCGAAAAATAAATCAAGTAAGAAAATTCCAACACTTCCTTACTGACAGATTAGAAAAATGGCAAGGGAGAAAAAAATGTTCCATCTCCCAACCGCATTCTTGTAATGCTTGTGCGAGAGCCCGACTAATTCTCGGTAGAAATTCCCAATCGATAGAGGCGAGTAAGCGACTCCGTGATCTGTATGAAAAATACGCAAGAAGCAGTGGTACGCAGTAATTAGTGCGCGGGTATCGCATAGTGTACGACAAGGAATCTTATAAGCATTACGATATATCAATTATATTTGAGAAATTGCCAAATAACTGAGATGTTTTAAAAAAATGAAACATCTAGCTGTTTTGGAGTTAGAAGCGGTTTCTTGCAACTTTGGTTTCGTAATATAAAATTAACTAAGTGACGAATCGATATTCGCCAAGCTGCGGAGACCAAGGCCCCTGTTAGGAACTATATGCTTTTTATATCTCGACCCAGTCGTCAAGTTTCTTTACATAATATGAAATAGCTAGACAAACTGTAAACAGGAAATAACAGGATATTATGAAATGGTGTAGTGTTGCTAGCCTGTTAGCTACAAAGAGTCCCGCGAGAATGTTTACCGACTGAAATAGCAGCGAATGTTAACATTTCAAACGTTCTAACTTAATTTAACATTGATACAACGCGGTTTTAACTTGCAACTACATGTGCGAGTACAGCAAAAAAGTTAACATTTGAAAGGCATATGTACAAACAGGTTTTAATTGAAAGCTGTAACTCTGTAACTGCACACGAAATAACGATTTTGATGAACACTTCGCCGTTCCAATGGCGCTGTTTTACTGAGTAAAAGGGGTTTTCAATTTAGTCCAATTTTAGTCCGGTTGAAAATGTTTTATCGGATGCTTTTGAGTATGGACGAATGGGTGCCTTTAGCTTCCGCTCCGCCCATCGCTCGCAGGAACGCTCGTGTAACCGCTATCGCTTGTGACTAGCCATACGTTATATTACGGAGCTGTCGAATTTAACAGTCACTTCGTTGAATATTCGCTTTACGAATTTGATGAAAGAGCCGAATGCTTTTTAACTGGCCTGTTAGGTCGAGATAAGAATTCACAATTCAAACACCTTGATCCACGAACGTAATTATAAACATTTCACATGTTGCTAGTAAAAGTGTTATTTAAAAATGTAATTATAAATCTATCGATGCGGCTTGGTCGTGGCGCCTATTTAAAAAGTCACATCAAATACATATTTATATCTATATAAATACATATTTAAACATGAAACAAACGTTACTATTATATAAAAGTAGTTACTACAAATCATTTTGTAGTCCTCAAATAAGAAAGAATTAAAACTTTAGAAGCACAAACATCAAGACGTCTTAGAACATTATAAGAAAAACAAGAAAGGAATATAATAGCATATTCTTACGTAGCCTATTAAATAAAACCATAACATAGCTCTTTGCGAAACTTGAACAAGTTCGTTTCACGTAATTAATTTAATTAAACTCACATATTTAATTAAATTAGAAAAATTGACCTATCGAAAACATAATCAGCAACGTGCCCTTTCCCTCTGGTCGGCACAGTATGTACTACTCTTCCATACACCTCCCCCGCCCCTATCAGGGCAAACGGGGAAGAAGAAAAAACAAAGGAGGAAGAAAAAGTCCACGGCTGCGGCGAATGCAGAGTGGACAGTGGTGGGGCCGCAAAAGAAGCGGCCTAAGGCCAAAGGTCGCGCTCGTAAGCTCCGCACCCCCGGGTCTGCAGCAGTAGTGTTAACGCTGCAACCGGGGGCCGCGGAGAAGGGCGCTACCTACGCCAGCGTAATCGCCGCGGCGAAAGAAAAAATCGACGCAGCGGTCTTCGGCGCCGAGGGGGTCCGGCTTCGGAAGGCGGCCAATGGCGGCCGCCTGTTCGAGTTGCCTGGGGCCTCCGGCGCAGAGAGGGCCGACACCCTCGCGCAAAAACTGCGCGAGGCTCTCGGCAGCGAAGTCGTCCGGGTGACCAGACCGATTAAATCGGTAGACCTCCGGGTCTCGGGCCTGGACGACTCCGCTACCGCTGCGGAGGTCGCCGCGGCGATTGCCGCCGCTGGAGGCTGCCCTGCCGACCAACTGCGGGCAGGGGAGCTTCGAACCGGCCGCGACGGGCTAGGATCAGTGCTGATCAAATGTCCCGTCGCGGCCGCGAAGAAGGTCTTGGCCGGAGGCAGGCTCCTCGTGGGTTGGGTGTCCGCCCAGGTGAAATTGTTGGACGCCCGGCCCACGATGTGCTACAGATGCCTCGGCCCTGGGCACATATCGGCCCAGTGCCAGGAGGAGGTTGACCGCAGCGGACTCTGCTTCCGCTGCGGTCAACCGGGCCACAAAGCCCGCGGCTGCACCAACGCGCTGAACTGCGCGGTGTGTGCGGCCGCGGGTGCGCCCTCGGGGCATCGCGTGGGCGGCAAGGCCTGCGCCCCCCCACCCAAGGGGAAGAAGAAAGGAGGGAAGAGTGGCCCAGGCCCAGTGGCCGCCCCGTCCTCTTCCCCACCCCAGGCGGATGCGCCGGCGGCTGAGGAGGTTCCCATGGTCCTGGATTAACTATGGACCTGAACCTCCTCCAGGCGAACATCAACCACTCCGCCAGGGCTCAGGATCTCTTGTTTCAGAGCCTGGCGGAGTGGTCGATCCACGTAGCCGTGGTCGCCGAGCCGTACCGCGTCCCGTCTGGGGACGACTGGGTGGGGGACATTGATGGTGTCGTGGCCATGAACTCCCGGTCCATAGTGGGATCCCCGGCCTTCGCCGATGTTGTGCGAGGCCGGGGTTACGTCTCCGCTCTCGTCGGCGGCATGAGGGTCGTCGGAGCGTACTTCTCGCCGAATCGGAGCCTCGCCGACTTCGAGGATTTTCTCTCGAAGCTCGGCGTCCTGATCGGCGGGAGTCGCTCCGGCCGCGTGCTCGTCGCCGGGGACCTCAACGCCAAGTCCACGGCGTGGGGATGCCCGGCGACGGACCCTCGCGGACGAGAGCTGGAGGAGTGGGCGGCAGCGGCCGGACTCGT
>JAODUI010000006.1:3942926-3989688 GCA_027563995.1 Papilio gigon | reverse complement strand
CATGTTGCTAGTAAAAGTGTTATTTAAAAATGTAATTATAAATCTATCGATGCGGCTTGGTCGTGGCACCTATTTAAAAAGTCACATCAAATACATATTTATATAAATACATATTTAAACATGAAACAACCGTTACTATTATGTAAAAATAGTAGATTTAAATCATTTTGTTGTCCTCAAATAAGAAAGAATTAAAACTTTAGAAGCACAAAAATCAAGACGTATTAAAACGTTATAAGAAAAACAAGAAAGGAATATAATAGCATATTCTTAGGTAGTCTATTAAATAAAACCGTAACATAGCTCTTTGCGAAACTTGAACAAGTTCGTTACACGTAATTAATTTAATTAAACTAACATATTTAATTAAATTAGAAAAATTAACCTATCGAAAACATAATCAGCAACGTGCCCTTTTCCTCTGGTCGGCACAGTATGTACTACTCTTCCATACACCTCCGTCAGCCGTCATATCTGAACTCGCACACTTCCTACACATATCCACTTTCATACAAACTATTCACACCTTCTTCGGTGTAAAAAGACGTATTGAAAACATATCTTTTATAATACTTCTTGATACTTCCAACACACGCAACATATAAACATGTTTCACTGTTTAACTAGTGGTCGCCTACTAGTCGAAATTTTACCACAATTTATTTAAGCTTTTTTTATCAAAGTAACTTTAAGCAATTCTCCATATCAATTGTGTCAAATTTCAAGTTAATCCGTTCGCATAATTTCCTTTACAAAACGCAATTTTTATTCTTTTTTTTTTATAAATATCAGTATATTTTTGTCAATTTACTAATATTTCTTGTGACCATTCCTGGTTAGTTTGAGTTCGAGTTAGGATATGGTACGGTCCAGTCTGGGTATAAGGAGAACATCTTGGCACAAGAATCTGCGCCAATGGTTTGAAAAAAAGTACGCGCTCTATATTTAGATCTGCAGTGTCGAAGGTTCAGGTTGCCATGATGGTCGTCAACCTTCGCTAAGAAGATTGCACCCGAAGAAGAAGAAGAAGACGGTACGTACAGTACCTCTGGTACGACCTCAAGATCGATAGTCAGTACCCACAACTGTTGGCTATTAGCGCTTCGTTATTGTTAATGCTTCACGTATTAAAATACAGATTTATTCACTTTATTCGAATTAATAATAAGGTCAGAAAGTAATTAAATTGTATAAATGTTTATTTAAATAAATTATTTTTAATATTCAGTAGAAATTTTAGATGAAATATTCAAACTTTACATAAATAAGCAAATAACAGTAAGGCACAACTGTAGTATCATTTGGCTATACGAATAACAGATAGATAACTGTTATAACTATTTGAATAACATAACATATACCATACAATTCTATTTATCAATTAAGACAGATGGGAAGTGGCTTTCATAAAACGATTACGGTCGTCTTACATCATATCGGCTAAGATCTCTTGGCGTGATGCCTCAGTTGTTATGCTATAACCATAACACACATATGTTGTTATCCAGCTTTGGCTCGGTCACTCCGTCTTATAAGCCAAATAGGTCGGTTGGTAAAGAGCCACCTGTCGACTAAATTCACTAACAGTCCATTATTATCTAAGACTGACAAGAGCTTATTACCTGTGACGTCGGTATTTTATTTCATATTTAAATTTACACTGGATAGTTAGAAACTGAAAGAAAATTTTAACATTGTTATAGCGTTCTTATAAAGAAAACCAAAGAATTAGAAAAATAAATTGGACACTGAACAACATGTAAAGAACACACATTTAAGATTAATAATTATTTAGAATTTAATACTATCGGCCTACATACAGCAGTGGACAGACAAAGGCTGATAATGATGATGATGATGAAAAGAGGTATCATAAGACTTCTACTTTTTTTTTTGGTAAAATATTAGTAGATTTTTGTTCATCTACTAATATTTATTGTGACCATTCCAGGTAAGCTTTAAAAAAGCTTGTGTTAGGATAAGGTCCATGAAAATAGTCGAATGACGGGATTCGAATCCACGACCAGTAGATCGGTAGTCCGTACCCTTAACCATTAGGCTATTGGCGCTTCGTATTCATATTCTATTATATAAGAGAGTAATAATAAAGTACAGAATTAGTACCTTAGTTAAGATTAATAAAGGCATATAAATCTGCATACAAATATTGATAAACAGTACAACAGTCGCCCATTGTTCGAAATTCGATTTTTCGTTATGACTTTTTTTTTTCTTTTTATATTATAAAAAGTTTTATGCCAGAAGTGCATAAAACTTTCTTACTCGACTAAAGTACCTAAAGGTAAGTTAAATTTCACGTTAATTTTGTAAGCCATTTAACAAAACTAGTATATTCTATATTTTTATCAGTTATTTAGTCTGTGCTATTAGTCTATGACTGGGGGATGAGGTTACTCTTTGGGCGCGGCTTTTTGACAGATAGAGTAACAAGCCCGCGCTGTCACAATGTCAATCTATGGTTGGATTATATCTTATTTGTACCGTTTCCTTCGAGACGAGTACAAAGTTTTTGTTCTACATACACGTATTAATATAATGATTAATGGTAAAACAAATTCTCTCAACTCAACAGCGGCACGACGCGAAGTTGTAAACGCTGGTTCATAATGAATATTCATTTTAATATATTTGACATCGCATCTTAATTTATCGGGTTATGATATTAGTGTTGGTGCCGGCTGATGTCAAATTAATATTGTATCTCATTCGTCGACGCGAGTTATTAATGATACAGTAATTATCCAGAGAAGACGCGAACTCTGGTTACACGGAATACGATTCTAAATACGTATTTAAGCACACGATTTATCATCGTTAAAACTTTGATATAATGAAAGTTGATAAACTCTCGAGGGCCTCGTACATTTTGTGTCACAGCTTTGTTTACTTGTTAAGTTCCCTTAGCGTGATTTAATGCTTTAGACTTTTCATATTATTTTCGACTTCATTCACGATTAAGAAAATTATACAAAAAGAAACACTCTGTATCACCAACTTTATTGGTATACAACTTATAAAAACGATTTAACTCACGTGTAAATCGGTGTCGGTAGCGACTAGTTTCGAGCCCGTCGGGGGCTCTTGTTCAGGGTGAGTGTGATTGGAGCTATAGCGCGTTCGCGGCGCGGGCAGACACCGTTTTACACGTGAGGTAAACTGTTTTTATAAGTAGTATAAAAATGTCTCGCGAAAATTTTATTTTAACAACTTTATTGATACTTATTAACTGATAGATTGCGTCTACTCAAAAAAATCGTATGGTTTTTTTTTGTTTAAAATATTTTAAAATTTATCAAACTAAAGTAATATGTAAAAGAATCTGCCTATTTAGAAATTCACCTTCCAGTGTCGGGGTTCAGACGAGCGTGTCATATTTCAAACAAACGAGTAGGTCACAAACGAGCCGGGCTGGGTTGTGACGTCATAACACGAACACGGCCAAGTGACGCAAAACACGAAGCGTGACCGTCGTGTGACGTCATTTGTCACTGTCACTCAGCTCACCAACAGTCTGGCACAAATCGGACGTGATGTTTTTGCTTGACGCATATTTGAAGGGTGGATTTTAAACTTTATTTTTTTTAACGGAAAACTAAAAGTAAAAACCCTTTGGTTTAACAATATATGTGCTCTTATTTTAAAACAACACAAATCATAACATCATCATATCATCTTTGTACCTACCTTAGCATAAAGATAAAATGCGTAAAGGTAAAAAACATCGTATATTTACATACATAAGGAATACATTAAGACTGTTGTGTCACTGTATTTATTTTTACCATTATTCTAAGCGTGTTAAAAATAAAAAAGTTATAACTTAATAAAGATTTTAGGTACAAAACCGCGTAAAAAGCTGACATTTTGAAATTACATATTTAGATGTGTTAACTATCATCTCTCATTAAAAACACGTTATAGAATAGGTTACGAACAAACCCATCGTAGGAGATATTGCTAGACCAATAGAATGAAAATCCATCTACCCTGCAACTCCAGACAGGATATACACACGACAGACAAACAAGTCCCATCCACACCATCTTGATTGCTGGCATTCCACAACAGTCCGCTTTTCGCGCAACTTTCTACCGCGAACTGCCGCGTTGTAGAATGGTCTGTCCTCTACAGTATTTCCAAACCTTAGGGTCCTTTAAGAAGCGAGCGTACCTCTCTCTTGAAGGCCTGCAACACGTCTGTGGTACCTCTGGTATTGCAGGTGTCCGTGGGCGTCGATTATCACTTTTGTGATCTCGTCGCTCGTTGACTCCGTCTATCAAGACAGATAATAAAGTTTATTTCTTAGTATACATTAATCTTTATACGTTAGACTCCGTTCGGTTCGTCTTTATTACCTCCTCGCACCGCCGCCTATAGCACGGCTGCGTCAAGCCTTTACATTAATTTTCAGTCATATCCAATTTATACGAACTTTAATAACGCAACCTTCATAAATCTTTAGTTCAAAATGTTAAGCCTTTCGCTAATATTTTAAGAGAATTAATTATTTCTGTCATACTATTATTGAGCAGTCTGTTATTGTTATTTTCCCGTATTAAATCTACGCTTAGGGACTCCTTAGTGACTAACTAATGAATTCGAATGTAGAAATTATTTGTTGACAACGAAATACCGTCTGTAAAATATTGTTGTTAAAACTTTCTTAAACTGTTGCCAGTTTAGAATGAAATTGAGCAAATTACGTCTTTCATAATTTTTTTAACATAACTCATAAAAAGGTTATCGATGATCTAAATCACTTGGGTCGAGCTGATCTCGAGAGCTTCGCAGTTTATAGTTCGAGGCCAACAAAGGCAGTGCCTTTGATATGAAAATATTTTTGCCTCCCCTAAACTTGGCGGTATGCAGATTGCAACTACGTGATATGAAAGTCAATGGCGCGCTGGGGGTGACAAGCCGATTAGTGGCTCACGGAACACAGGGGCCTCCTGTCGTCGACGTTTTCTCTTGGATTTTTACATCATTGATGTTAATTTTCCTTATAATTCTATAGCGTTATATTTACACTTACTAAAACATCCATCCATACAACGAAAGATCCTGGATGAGGGCGGCCGAGGACCGATTGTCGTGGCGATCTTTGGGGAGGCCTACGCTCAGCAGTGGGCCACATGTGGCTATATATGATGATGATGATACAACGAAACTGTCACATTTATAATATTAGTAAAATCAATAAATATATATAACAGACAATATACGCATTTATTAAACTACGTAAAGTTTTGTCAGACATTATTATAAACGAAAAATTCAATGACTAACATTAACGTGCCCGGTGTCGGCACCGACTAGTTTTGAGCCAAGCGGGGGCTCTTCTTCAGGGTAAGTGGCATTGGTACAATTTTGCAGTCGCAGACCGTTTACAACTCCCGTCATGGAATGAGTGCGTGGATGTTAGCTGTTTTGATTTTAGTTTACTCGCGTTAATAAAATAAAATCAAATTTTAACATGAACAACTTAATTTCTATAGAAATTATCGTAAATAATTTGTCAAGCAGGATTGTTCAATAATAAAATAAGCAATTTTATGCAGTGACAGGAATTAATTGAAATCTATGAGGCGGCTTGCCAACAGTGTGCCATCTGTTCAAAGCTTTAATTAAGGAGCTAAATGTACTGGCGTTGCGGCGCGAACGAACGGTGTGATTGATGACACGCGAACTGTACCTTTGCTCAACCATCGGAACACCGCAGTCGAAACAAAAATGTTCATATTTGTCCTGATACAATAATTTATTATCTGTTACAATGACACAGCGATATTTAATAATACACCTTTCATTCTAAAAAATGAGTAGCGTCTAAAAAAACAAAAATCAAATTCAAAATATTGACGATAATTATGTAAACGATATGTGAACCCATATCCATTTATTTAGTTATTTCTCAAAAGGATGTGCGTTGTGTAAGTTTGTTCGATTATTCAGTAGTCAATGGTATCGGGAATGCTGTTGTTTCAATCAAAGGAACACACCACAGAACAATTTTAAACTGACAAAACATCGTACACAGGAGATAGGAAATCATTTGTAGAAATAATAAAAAGTCTTTCTAGGGGCCGCCGCAACGGTGACAGGCAATTTCGCAAAACATTGCCCGCTTTGTAGACGGTTCACCATTCGAAATCATTTATCTATCGGAAACCTTAGCGATCTCAATATCCGTGAGCAGTGAAGAGAGGAAAGTCGCATCCTGTGCGGTCGATGTGTGACGTCATAACTCACGTCAGACTCGCCGCACAATCCGGACATAACCATGAACTATGTTCGAGAGAGCGGGCCTCGTGACGTAGTAATTTAAGTTTCGTTACTAACGAATTTTGTACTCAAAATGATAAAACAGACTCTGCAATAGATTTGAAAAAGATTTAATGAATTCAAAATACAAATGAAGTTAAAAAAAAAATACGTATGCAGATCATTGGTTACATGACTTTTCTACGTAATTTCATCGACTTTAAAATGTCTCATCGTTTCAATAATTAGCAAACAATGTTAATTAAAGTATCGGAATTACCACCAATAAGTAAACTTAGAAATAAAATCGATAGAATTCATTCAGTGTCTTTAAACAGAATGTCTCATTGGGAAAATGTACTGCGAAGATTTTTCTGATGAACTACACTCGTATAATCCGAAAGGACTGCGGGACATTTTGCCTCCATCAAGTATAACGAAGACAAATTTTTAGCTCACCTCTCCCGGGCAGCGGGCGGTCGAGATTACCGGCCCGCGGAGATGTACTGCGGAAATAACTTAAGCCATACAGTCAACGACTTAATACACTTTTGTCGAGGGCGATCTAGAATTAAATGTAATATAATATTTGTTTTTAAAGTAATTAAAAATTAAATTATTGTGACAGTAAAGATACGCGTAAGAAGCGTGTGAGTTCAGACATCTGACAAACATGTATGGAAGTGTAGTACATACTATGCCGATTCTCCATAGGGAAAAGGGCACGTTGATGATGATGATAACACCAGTCACTTCTAACATAAGGTACGCTCTGAACCCTTCAGTGGTGACGTGAGCTGATGAAGATCGTGGCACATTATTATGACTGGTAACACTAGCATGTTAAATGATTCAGTGTAGCAGTTAATTTATAAATTAACGATTAACACTCCTTACAAACTGAAGGTTTACTAGATTTCCATATGGCTCTTCGTTACATTTACTTCTTTGTCTCCCCTATTGTTGCTTTACTATTAAATTCAATAACATACATTATCCGAAAGTCATTGCCTCCCGCCCTGCATTTGACAAGCCAATTAGTAGCTTTTAACCACAGTCCCCCGCTGTCATTCCCCAAGCGATGACATTTTTTTAAGCGGGAAATTTTAGATTAATTTATCGCCATAATGTTTATCAAATTTGCTTATATATTTTCACTACAAATATTATTACTTATCTTGTGTATTATTGTAATATGATATTAAATAAACACTACATACTACTAACATGTTATATATGTATGTAATGTATGTATGTATATATAACACAGGTATATTTTCATAGATACATATACATAGTTTCCTAATAAGTCAAGATTTATCATTCTTTATTAAAAACTGATCAGAAATGTAGCATCTTTGTGAATAGGGCGCCACAATCTTTGTTATTGCAACATTATGCATCTACGTGTGCTCTTCTAGTATTGCGGATATCCATAGGCGTCGACACCCACGTTTGTGATCTCGCCGATCAATTGCCCCTTCTCTTATAAAAAAAAAAAACGTTAGTAAGTACAACAAACTTAACTCATTTAAAAGTTAAAGTCCAGTATTCTAGACTTATACTATGTTAGTTCTATAGAGGTTTTCATCTCTGTTATAAAAAAAAGTTTACGGCATATTAACACATCAAATAACGAACTATGTATAACAAGTAACAATGTCTATGCCATAACATTTTTTTTTAATTGCTCCTGACATTACAGGACATTAGTTCAATATGTTTGACGCAATTCTGAGAACCTATAATCATAGTACGGTAGTATAAATATTTATTATGTAAATACAGTATTACTGAAAGGTAATCTCATCAAACTTAAAGCGTGGTACTTCTTGAATCAAACAAAGATAGAAACTTGCGCCGTAACTAACACAACTGTGGTAATTCTAGATGAATTATTATCGTTATAACAAAAAGAGATTCACGTCCGCTTCCTTGGCTTTAAGCGAGTGTAATAAAAGCAATTTATTTTATAGCATTTCACTTTATGTTAGCCGGATTTTTTTCTTTATAGCAATTTTGACACGGACCCTTTAAGGTTTGTATACTATAGAAAATATGTTGGATAACTCAGTATACAGTGGGGCTCGGAGCGTACCCTATACTAGGCATAACTAGGCTATAGTCAAATCACGCTGGTTCAGTGTGACTTGTTTAACCTTTTACATGTCTTTGAATCACTCTCTCGCAGATATGTACATATTGCATCACGATGTTTTCCTTCAGCGTTAGAACGTCAGATAAATGTGTACATGAAATTCTAAAATCTTCGAACATATTCTAAATTTAAAAATCTATAATGACCAAAATAATTTTTAACTGTGACCGGATAGATGGAGTATGATACTGTAAAAAAAAATAAGGTTACTTATTTATTTATTTATTTACTTTACGTATAAGATACATTTCTTACTAAAAGTACCATTTATAGTTTAAGACTTAAATTGGCGCACGTTTTTTAACGTCTTTCATAAGCAACTTAACCTATTTCCTGTTCGCTTATTGCATGGAAAATTTTTTTCGTTTCATTTTGTCGTAAACTTTTCCTGTGAATGACTTCCATAAGCTTCATTTTGGTAAAAGCTCGTGTCCTTTTTTTAACATACTTTAATTTCAGTTTCTATTGAGAAAAAGTAGTAATAAAAGTCCGTTAATGCTTTCAAAACTTTCATACAGACTGCGCTATTTGATATAGTAATTTAATAAACATTTGTATTTGTTTATTTTTTATTACAATAAAACCTTTTTACTCCGCCTTTCCTAAATTTCTAGTTTGGGAAGAAACCAATATTCTTACGTTGGCTAGTTCATTTTTTATGTTTGTATGAAAGAAATTCCCCGTATACCGTATGGTTCTAAGATGTAAGGACCTGTAACAAACATTATTATTATTGTTTACATACAATATTAAAGTCGCTTTGATAAAACGTCTATAAATATAAACGGTGTTTGCGAAATGTAGACAAAGGAAAATCAAATACATTTAGGTACTCTTTAGTAATGGACATGCTCTATTTTAAATTCACAAATAAATCTTACCTATACAAAAAGAGGAACATCCTGTTTTACCGCTAACGATATTCTATAGTATGTAAATAGCGACGTGATCTGAAAGTCAATGTCCGCAACCTGCGGGTGACAAGCCGATTAGTGGGCTGCGCTCAGTTGCTATGCTAGACTAGAAACTTTCCTCTACTTGTTTGTGGCGGAGTGTTGGTCGCTTAGCAACCGATTTATACGCACATCTACATTTTTGAGATAATTATGATTACTGCCCGAGATTCTCGTTGAAATTTAATTATATTTTCATAAGCTAGTTGACGAGTAAATAATTTTTTTTTTATCTACAATCTAGTGAAATTAATATTTTGTTACTAATGTGTTCTTGGCTGGTAAGAAATTTAATATTATTTTCAATTTATTTATCTCGGAGTTCGACTCGCTAAACATTACACTAATCTATTCTTATCCTTCGCTCGGGGGCTTCTGTTTCGGAGAACTTTCGGTCGGCTATTTTTCTTTTTTTTTTCATTACGCCTAATGGAGGTAAAATGGTCTGTACTCGTCTCGGATAACGCAGTACATTTGCACAAGTCCTTAACCCAAAGGAAGTGTTACTAAAAGTAATATGACAATATTAGTTTGTTTACTTTACGTTCATTTTAATTAACAATAACCTTACTCGTATAAATCCGAATTTATTGTAGAACATAGTCTGAGGGAACACATAGGCTACTGAGTTTTTTTTTTTAATTCCACGCAGACGAATTCGCCGGCGACAGCTAATTATACAATAGTAACGCAATAATATTAAGAAGCACCCATAGCTTAATAGTTAAGGGTACGGACTACTGATCTAGTGGTTCGAATCCCGCCATTCGACTAGTGTCGTGGACCATATCCTAACACAAGCTTTTTCAAACTTCCCAGGAATGGACACAAGAAATATTAGTAAATTAACAGAAATTACTAATTATTCAATAAAAAAACAAAAACAATATTGTACTATTCAATTAGTTTTTAAGTAAGTGATTAATATAAGCATAATTGTAAAAATGCTAGGTTATTTTATAGACATGTTGAAATTGTTTGTTACGAGCTCGTAGGTATGAAACGCGACGCGTAGTCAAACGCAGACTGATTTATTGCGTCATACTGAACGTCAGTGGTCGCAGCCATCAATATCAGCTAATTTATACCTATACGATACATTTTGCAACAGAATCTATGCGACTATGTTAAAATAATAAAACTAAATATTGTTTGGTTGAACACGTTGATTTTTAAATAATCACCAATCGGATTGATTTGTTCCTATACGTCTTTGTTTACCGCCAAAAAACAGTGTGTCATGGTTAATAGATTTAATGTATTTTAACTGAATTTTGTATGAAATAAATACAGTTATTATATAATAAATACTTATTTGTGTGACACGTTGGACACTAGTGTGACGGTTTTTTTTCTTAAACAATTATTCTGCACCCGTCCGCCATTTCAGAGAATTTACCGTCGCTTAGCAACCTTTTTTTTGTTTTTTTTTCATTATCAACTTGTTCTTTTTTTGCTCTATTTACATTTCGACATTCAGTTCTGAGTTCCTGAATTTAAATTTATATCTATTTATATAACTATACTTTACAATTTTTTTTTTGCTTAACAACCTTAATAATAATCTTCAAGGGTTGCCGTGTTACATTTTCCACCTTTATTTAAACAATACTCAATATCAATTTGCGGGATTTTTTTCCTAAAAACGAGATTAAAATTGTCGGTTCAAGTATTAATATACTTTATACTACTAAATCTAAAAGGTTTAAGTTCAAATTATTTCCAACAATTGCACGTTATTCGCCGACGAAATAGTCTTAAACCGCACTCCCATGCTCGCGATTCCCAGCGCGCATTGCAAATAGGTCAAGTTACAGGAAACAGAAATCTAGCTGTTTGTGTTATATAACTGGATTATTATGTTTACACGACTGTAGCTGATGAGCTTATACTTCGTACCAATAGCTTATGTAATCAATTTTACACGCTAAATGATTTACACTGAACATAGTTAAATCATATCCTCTCACGTCTTATAAAAGTGTCGGCAAAATGTGTTCTTATCGGTGAAATCCTGTCACAGCTTTCTCGCGTTTAACCAGACACACTTCTAATTACACCAATATCAAAACGTCATGAAAAGTGTCTGACAAGCCAGTTTAGTTTGAGAATTTTTGAATGAAAAACAAAAGACCATTTTTTTTTCTACAAAATCTAAATTAATGATCGGTGATCCGATTGGTAGATCGGATCGGTTAATGACGGTCCCACCCGATGCCAAGTGACGATGTTGTCGAAATATGGTACGTGCTAGTTTAGTAAGAGCCTATTCACTCTTCTCTTGTAGGCCCCCAAATCGCACTTGGACGGAAACAATGACTCCGGCAACTTATTCCACTCCTTTGCTGTGCTCACAATAAACGAAGATTCAAATCGTTTCGTTCGAACGCGCATCACATGTCTTGAAAGAAGATAACAGCACGCAGATATGAGTAGTTATTATTTAAGTTATCTTTGACTACTGCTAGACATAGCCCTGTTATTCTTAGATTATGTCTATTCTCCATAATAGACGTGGATTACCAATACATGCGTATAATTTACGTTACCGCATGCTTACACGATGGCAAGGAGAACGCTCACAGTATTTGCTCAGTTGCTATGTAATTGATAGCTTATAGTTTACGCTTGCAGCCGTCACGATTGACTGCATCACACTCGGACACACAAATTTACATATCTAATTGATACTAGCATATGAATAATTAGAACATAGTAATGTTTATGTATTACTCGTATGTACATAGATACATAAGGAGTCGTCTAATAAAATAACAATATCTACTCGTAAGCTCAGATTCGGAAAATTTCTTACGATCGTTTTTTGTTCCTTCAGAAACAAACTACTAGATTTTGTGGCCTAATTCGAAAAGTATGAACATAACCCGAATAAGATTGATATGTATATACTACATAAACGTAAAAATAATTACTTCGTTTTTCATGTAAAATGGGACACTAATTACTACATAAGGTCTTTCTTTGACTTTCATTTGACGAAATTAAAAATGAGTTTCTATGTTTTTATTTACTTAATTTACAATGACAGTATCGTACAATAATTTGTTTACATATTTAAAGGTATTTTAACATAAATGTCTGTTATATAATATCTCTTATCTAAGTAAAAGATATGTTGTGATAGTGACCTTGTACTTCAGGAAACATAGTAAGCGACGCAAGTGCAAGGGAACATAATTGAATTTAGAGTTAATAATAGATACTGGAAGTAAGATGTTATCTATTGTTACATTTCGTTTCTCAATTCATCGCGCCGATTGATTCTCCGGAGGAGAGTGTTCACATCAATCTTAGCGGCAAGAACAGGCAACGCTTACATGAAGCTCTTTATTAAATTTTGTAATACAAAGTCGTTTTGTAAGGAGCAAGTCAATACCGTTTCGTTGCTAGATTAATTTTAAATAACATCAAAATCTTACAAGCTATTTATCTTTGTAAACTTCCGTTATTGAACGACTTGGTGCGGACGGCAGGAAGTCGTTGGATGCGGAAAGCGGAGGACCGCATACTGTGGAAGGTATTGGGAAAGGCTTACGTCCAACAGTGGACAGACAAGGGCTGATGATGATGTTGTTGAAAGATTGACTATCAATAATATTTAAATTGTAATTCATTTTATCAAATTTACAAATACCTGTTTATTATATTAAAAAGTCTTCGAAATCATCTTGTCACATTGATATATTATATAAAAATTTCGTTACATGAAATTTCAATGTAAATTAGTCACATTTAAAAGAAACACGCAAAAGGGATCGTGTAAAAATATTTAGCAGAAAAATAAAAGTGAAAAGCCCAAAGAAAGAAATAGAAATTAATCCCTTATTTCACAAAATTTATACGGTATACAGAAACCTCACTAATTTGAAATATAATATGACATAGAATTTGGGTAAAAAAACAGTAAAAACCAGTTGGTTAGCGCATGACCGGCCCGGACCGGACACCACATTGTCCAAGTACGATCCCCATCATGCACCAATGTATCTTTCGATTTTCGAATTTCATATATACGAAGGAAAACATCGTGATACCTCCACATAATTGCGAAGAAATTCAATGATATGTGTGAAGTCAACCAACACTGGGCCAGCGTGGTTGACTATGTCCTAGTCACCCCTAATCATTGGTCCGTGCCCCACAGAGTAGACTTATAGTGAGCTGATGATGATCATTTGATTGTAAACAGACCAAACTGTTTTTGTTTTTTTTTTTTAATCAATCGTATTAATCATGTTTACAAGGGCTAACGACACACGTGACTTGATTTTAGTGTCAAAACTCTTATTTAATAGTTTAGGAGATATTTCAATTTGAAAACTGTACTGCTTGCATTTGACGTCGAGTGATCTCTGCTTGACTGTACGGATCCTCGAGGCTGAAGCGGTATACACTTATTTAGTATATTTTATTAAACTCTCCGGAGCGTGACAGACGCTTTGTAGTGGGAATGCATCGCGGGTCCATATTTATTTGAAGCAGCGTAAAATTTTAACCACGTCGCTTCGTTATAATTTACGTAATAAGTTTCAACTACTTCTTAGCACATATAAAACAATAGTTTATTTAATTTTATCCATCCATTCAAAGATATGAAGTCGTTTTTAACGCCATCTAAAATCGTTTAGTTGATGCATAACAAAAATGAAAAACTAGTGATCAATAACCAGTTACAACCGGTTATAAGCGGTTGTGACCAGTTATAAAACTATTCAAAAATCAGAATCTTCTGAACGTACATTTTTGAATATGTCGCACTTAATCTCGTCCACGTATCAATCAGGCCGCCGTCCGGACGGACGGCGCTCTGTCCGGATGCCTAATGATTTGTATCGGTGCCAAAATAATAAGTGCCTGTTATACAGCCTGATTGCAATTAGTAAAAAAAAAATTATAAAATATTTTTTCTACTTTTCAAATTGATGAATATAGGTATCGAAAAGATAATGAAATTGAATGAGGACGGCTATAAAAGTAGAGCAAGACCTAAGAAGGTGGGGATAGATTGTGCGAAAGAGGATATGCGTAGGAAGTGTTTGAGTTCAGATATGAGCTGACAGAGATGTATGGAAGTAGTACATACAATGCTGACTTCTCATAGGGACAAGGGCAGGTTGGATGATAGTGACGATTTTTACTACTTATCGAAATATATTCAAAAATATTGCTTAATAAATAATAATATAAACATGTTATGAATTTTATTATCAAGTTTAAGACGTATTTAAAAATAGATAAATAAATTCCTCCGAAATAAAATGTTTTACAAACGACTTTGTCAACTCGCTTAGATGACTGGATCTCTGTTCCCTAACTTAATTTACTCAAAGCCTTTTATTACGTCGTGCCTCTTTAAATTGCTTAATTCTGTATTATAAACAAACTTGAAACAAGGTAATTAACAAACTTTTTATGTAACATTATAAACGATATAAACAAGATTTTCGAGGAAAAATATTTGTCGAAGCTTTTAATGTAATTTTTTTTTCCATTAGACTTTGTGATACTTTTTCTATATTACAAAGATATTGTAACATTCATTATGTTTATAATCTATATGGTACTATTTACATGACAGATACAGTGCAACAAACTCGTCTGGTCCGGAATAACGTTTCCATGACTTAGGAACAGATAATAATAAAAAAAAAACTTGACAAGACAGCTGCAGTTGGACATCTTGCAATAATTTTAAAACGTTGCGAGGGGGGCGGTAGTGTTACAATTCAATTTGACACGACCCATTGTGTTGCGCAGAGATCTACGATTTCGGTTATCATAACCCTTATAGTGTGTTGCCTCTATTTTTTGAAAGACGATGAAAGGCTTATATTGTATCATTTGGTTCATATATTTGTCGATAATTTAAAAATAACATGTAAAATTAAATGCATTCAGTAGCACTTAAGTGTAATGATTGTAAAAAAAAAAGTTCGCACTATTAAAAAGCGTAGCATGATGAACAACATAATTCAAAGTTCTTATCACTTCGCCTCGATCACGCGTAATGAAGACAAATTGTGGTTACTTACCCAGGTCAGCAAGATTGAGAATAACGATTCCGCCGTTAAGGGTAGATTATTCATAATTTTCAACATAACTCAAAGCTGTTTACTAAGTATAAGAATAATTAGTTCATTAAAATGGTCGTATCATTACTGTAAACAATAAAAACATCTATATGTGTATTTATTATGGCGTAATTATTAAGTATTATGTATGAAATGCAGATTATGTATATTTCACAATAAACGTCCGCCATCAAACATGTCTTAAACAATTTAATTCACAACTAGCTATACCATTCAATAATAGTCAATTCATTTGATAAAATCAGAAATCAAATTCACAGTTATCGTATTATTTCCTTTTGGTATCCATGTATTGTTACCAATCATAAAATAATCAATATTGTAAGTGTGCACCAAGATAAGTTTTAACCTAGAAATAATAAGCGCCATCTCTTAGCTTGAAAACTGAACTTAGTAATAGTTTAAGGCTTTTCCGAAAGATGTCGCTGTAACTTAAAAAGCACTTGCGGCTTCGTACAGTTCCAAAATTATTCGATAGATGGCGTTTTCCTGCATTTTCTTTTACGTCTCGTTCTGTGTTGTCTTGGCGGTTTTAAATACGGTTCTGGCACAAACTCTTTTACTTAAAAAAAAAAGTCAGCTGTACAACTTTCGTATGAAATGGTATTATAAACATACCAAAGTCATAAAATAATTCAATCGTCGTCACAGATAAACTTCAGCAGGTATTAGCAGCCTTTAAATGTACTTTAAATGTATTCATTCGATGTTTCGTTCAATTTAGGCTGAATATCACGATATATTTTTTGTAACATTTTAATTTTAATTTATTTGTAGAAAACAAGCTGGGAATAGAAATAACAAACATTGTTTATTTTCAAACAAAGAGTAATTACGAAGACAATTTGAGTTCGCTAAGCCCCGTGTACGCCGTGCCGGTTATTCCGTGAACTATTCGTTGAACATTTTGCATGCAATTTGTAGACTAGGATCATGACGGCGGAATAAAGCCGTTTGACTTTTATGTCATCACAGTCGTGATTTGATATCTTCAATGGATTTTAAAAACGAAAAGTGAAATGGGAAGCTACTTCCACGTACTAGCTAATACCTAAAAAAATCTCAGTAAAATAGAATACAAAGCCTTTAAAATTTTCATAAATTCAATTCATTTTTAACAATTTTGGTCAAATATTATACTAATCAATTGATATACCTTTATCGTATGACTGAAATTCAACCCTTTTTATATTTTTCATATCTATTTTACACATGCACACTATATGTATTTTAAGCCTTAAGCAATGAATATAAAAATGAACTAATTATTATTACCATTAAAATTCAGAGATGGCGCTTTACTTAAAAACAATAAAACACCAAAGCTCTTGTACTAAATATTACTGGCTCCTCCGTTATAGACCATGGATTAAGTTTAACATAGCCGCACTGGTATTAAGCAATTACATGCAAACTTGCGAAAACTTTAAAGGAAAACAGAAAACGTCAAACAATGTTTTACCTCCTCGTATTTGCAATTCAACGAGTTTGAAATTACTTAGCGACATTATCATTTCTGATGGTTACAAATTCCTATCATTTTTATATAAACTTTGAATGTTGGAATAATTCAAAGAAAAGGCTTTTGCTAATTGACATTTCTTTTATTAGAGTAAAATAATATTAAGTAATGAAAATGAAAACGGAGAGATTTAGAATGACAACTATTAAAATCATTGTTTTAAAGATTCCAATTGTAATAGAACGGAGAAAGTCCTCAGAGAAATATCAGCAGAGGTCTAATTGCTGTGTCGCTGGCGGCCGGCAATGCAAACGGAATCAGACTCGAAGCAATTCACGAGGTCAGCGACGAACTGGAGATCTTTGTGTTCTCTACTAACGACATCTCTCTTTGCTTTTGATAACTACTCTAATCAAGATACTAAGGTTACAGTATTGAAATATTTTGTATCTATTTAATTATTGGATACATCAATAAATAAGCATATTTTTAATCTGTATAAACTGTGCCCTTTAACAAATTTAATAACAACGTTGAAAATATTCAAATCACTTCAAAATATCAAATTTCAAAGCATTATATGCGATATTTTAAATAGAAATTATTTTTGCACACGCGAGCACTTAAATGATATTGCAAATAATTGGCCACTTAATATTTTTATTGATTCAAACTGTAATAATAGATCTCTACAGTTTTAGCTGATGTTACAGACAAAAGCACTCGAATAATTTTCAACTCGACTATTTTTTGCAGCAATAAAAATAGATAAATGAATCAGAGCGAAAACAAACAATTTGTTAGGACAAAAACGAGTGAAAAAAATTTAGATTTGTCGATGTTAGCATACGATAAACTAGAAAAAAAAAATTAAAGTTGCTTTCAGTGTGATCATATGATACGTGACATTTAGGATTGCTAAAAAACGTGAGAATAATTTTAGAACCGTACACCATATGCCCCCGGTTTACTTTAGAGTCGTTCAATTATGCAAAGCCACCATTCGTTAGCAGATTTTGGGTAATGCAGCGAATTTCGTGGCGATTTTATGCTAATCAGCTTAGTGTCCGTTATTTATTATGCTACATGCTTACAAACACTCCGCGCTATAATGTGCCGCTTCACTGATAACGTTATTTCACGCAATTAATTGCAGAACTCAGTGCCGTTATGATTTAAAGCGGAATTAATTTGCGCTGAAGTGTTTTTGTTCAACGGTTATTTTGTGTTGGTTCAATGCAAATAGCAATAAACCCTTTTTGCGTAACGGCATTACGTCGCGTTCAGTTGTTTTCTTTTTATAACATTTGACCGTATAATGAACCATTTGTTTGGTGGGTGAAAGCACCATCGTGGTATGCAATATTGAACTGGTAATATTAACTTGAGCAACGATTTCTAAGTTGAAATTTTTATTCCTATACATCAGGGTCTTGTAATGACACGTTATCTCAAATAATCGGCCACGGAAAGACCAATACGTGACTGGGTCATAGGAAACGGCAAGGGGAGCCCACGGTGAATCGATATTTTCTATGTTTACAAATACTCTGACAAGGGTAAACGTTATTTTACATCGCGTACGTTATACTTAAATTTCCTTTATTTTTAGTTCAACATTTGATCGTACAATAAAGGAAGAGTGTATACTTAACAAAAGACGAGCGTTAGTTGTTAGATGATCTGACTAACTACAATGTTCAATACAGCGAACAAGATATTTACAAAAAATGTGTCTTATTGCTACCGACATGGTTATGTTGTATTTTTATTGTGGTATTAAGAGCAACGAATATACGAATGTGGAAGTCGGAGAGATGTTCTTGAACTGCGCTAAAGGGAAGTAGTGAGGGAAAAAAAACGTATTCGTTGCCCAAGTCTCTTGGCTCCCGCCTATTTGTATTACTGTTGTATTTTGAAGTACAAGTGTGAATAACAATTATTGTAATGGTTTATTTGTTTATCGTAATGTAAGCACAATTATGCGGTATCAGATTTCATTTCCATTACCCGCAGCACATGCTATGCGAGGCTACTTCGCTCGTATTCCCGGTGTGGTTGTATTACAGCGCAGCGCACGGCATTGGGCGTCGCTGCGACGGCTCGTCGCCACAAAACCGAACAATTTTCTGATACCAATCTGACACGAAATGATTACGTATGATATACCATTTATATTTTCATTTGTCAAGCTTTATTTGCTGCCAGTATTCATGAAAGTTCATCGGGTAACAGTCAAACATATTATTCGATTATGTTATAATTGTATAATCGATATAATACTTGTTTGAATAACTAAACTGTTCAGTTCTAAATTTATCAAAAAATAAGCAGAAACAATTCCTTAAGTTCTTTTTAATTTTGCCCCTTGATTTAAAATTGACATATTCCTAGACAGGAATGGTATTGTTTATTCATAAGTTAGGATATTCTCTGAGAAGGATTACTTTCGTACCTAGCCGGCAACCCTTCTCCTCCTCTAGTGTTGTAGTATGTAGTTTGTTCAAGGGCGTAGACGACCACCTCGGTGATCGCGCCGCTCGTTTGCCCCCTTCACTTATAATAAATAAATAAACAACACCAAAAGCGTCACATTTTAAAGTCCACGAATACAGTTTATAAATTTTCAATCTTTGTTTCAGATGTCAAGAGGAAAGTCAAAGGCTCAAGGTAGGTATTTACAAGTGAGGTTTAATAAGTGGTATTATCAGGATGGTCCAACACAATACGTCGCCGGTCTATAATTACGCTGTAAGCGTTTAGCATTATTAATTCAGCGAGCCAGTGTTTCTGCACCTAGCAGGTAGACAGTAATGACACACCGTTACAATGTATAGTTAATACTGTCTAATACTACACAATGAATATAATCTAGCCTATGCATGCGAAAATTGTGGGTCTATTAAATGAAATAATATGTACACTACGTTACCTTTAACTTAATAGCCTACGTGTTATTTCACGAAGTAATCTCTGTTTCAAATTTCATCCAAACCCGTTTTATTTATAGTTAGTAACAAACATCGATACATGTAAATTTTCGTACACGTGAATACTAAGAGAAAATGTGAAATCTATATATATAAATACACAATCCCGACTACAAAAGTGATTCAAAAACGAAAGCCCTCAATGCCTATTGTTGGTATTGCCTCAGTATTGTCATTTACAATACTAAAATGACATTTCAAAAAACAACCAGCTATCTAATCAGCAACTTGTATGTGACACTCCATCTATAGTTTATATAGCTACATATACACCAACATAAACGTATATTAAGTACCTATTAAATATTTCCGTACGCGATAGTTAGTATTTTAAAATTTCGCCGGCGCCGCTTTCCTATAATATTTTTTTATCAATCGTTATTTTATATAACACATGAGAAGTTTTGTAAATTGTCAAGTGGATAAAGGTATTCTCCTGATTGGCTAGACTTGTCCCTTGGGGCTACCACTTTCTTCTCTCGATCGCTGCGACGTCCAAAGTTTCATATTTCGATTTCATATCCTCCTTTTCTTTTAAAAATTCCCCGTCAGACGTTCGCTGCCTCAGGGCACATTCATGGCCACGAATTAACACTGTTAAAAAGGTTTTATTTTGATTTTATAATGTAAAAGTATTTACAGTTCGTCATGTAGTTAGTTCTGTACACGTTAATTAGCGATGGTTGACTAAAGCCTAGTCATCCATAAAATAATATAAGTTCCGAGGCCCTCAGTGAGAAAATGTAATGAACTTGTGAGGATGATGATTATAATCCGAGATTTATTTATGTAGGATTTCGTTTACTGAAAAATTAGTCAACTTATTTAAATAAATACATTAAAAAATTATAACTAGACGTATACAGATGTAAAACCTTTGTCATCATCATCATCATCATCATATCAGCCACATGTGCCCCACTACTGAGCGTAGGCCTCCCCCAAAGATCGCCTCCACGATCGGTCATCGACCGCCCTCATCCAGGATGCTCCCGCAAAGTTAACCAGATCATCGGTCCATAGAACCTAAAACGTCTATAGTCGGTAGGTACGTAACTTCAAATTATAACATTAAGTTATTAACGTACGTAACATACGTTAAGTGCTTTGAGCGAATATCGAAATACCCTTTAATTAAAGAGAATATTAGAACGTACTGATACTAATTTTCTATCACTTGTTCCCGAAGGCCTTTGTGATCGTCTCAGTTATTAAGGTTCAAAGGAAAGCGCGCAGACCTTCGTTCGAGACTACGTGCGAATCAATGGCGTGGAAAAGGCTTTATCGATTTTAAACTACCCTCATATTGCACTTTGTTAAATCTATATTGTTATTGGCTTTGAGGGAATGTTTCATTTTGTTGGCATTTCGAACATGACTTGAATAGCATTGAATAAAATTTATAAATAGAATGTGATTAGATTATTTGTAATTGAGTGTTCAAATATTTGGTAAAGTGTAACCGCATATTGACACAATCAAAATTTTACTAATAGAGATGTATTATAAAGTTCTGTGGCTTAGTGGGCGGGATTTAAAGAAAAAAAAAACTTTTGTAGTACTAGTGAAAATTAAAATGTTACAATGGCTATATTTCTTTACTCAGATACAACATACAAAAACGTTATCAAATATCAATTATTTAATAATTCTATTAGTAAGTAATAAATGAAATTTTAATAACTGCCTCCGTCTTAAAATGTATGTACCAATCAAACGTGATTAACAAGAAACTTACGGTTGCCTTCAAGAAGCGAGCGTACCTCCATCTCAAAGGCCGGCAACGCACCTGTGGTTCCTCTAGTATTGCAGGTGTCCATGGGCATCGATGATCGCTCTTGTGATCCCGCTGCTCGTTTGACCACCTTCTCGTATAAAAAAAACAATTGAAGCAAGTTAAATGTTCAAAATGATATTTCCCAATCGTGTTGTTTTTAATTCATAATATTATAACGTCGAAAATTGCCTTCGAATTTTGAGAGATATAATTTTAATGAAACTATTTTAATAACCGTATCGAAAATGAAAATCTGATGAATGACACTAATTACGTACGTCGGACTTCGATTTATAATGTATTTTAAATACATTTACGCCAGATGACGTAAGTGAAACAGATTGTTGATATTGTGATTAATATTTATTTATGGATTAAACATTCGTTGCATCCTGCAGCAGGCTTCCACTGACGGAACTGTAGGAGACATGGTTTTGTTAATCATTACTAATAGTAATAGAGTGTTTGTAATATGTATTGCAGAAAAAGGATACGAGTGCCTTTTGACTTTATTAAATAAGCGTATCTGATGTGACGCTTTGGGATTCCTGACAAGTATAGAGACAAGATCTATTAGAGATTATGTTGTGACATTCTTATAATTAAAGTCCAGTATAACGAGTACTGTGGAAGGCATTAGGAATGGCCTATGTCCAGCTGCGAGCAGATAAGGGCTGATGATTATTATGATAGTGAGTACAGTATATTTAAAGTATAATATATAAATGTAACTACAGAATTGTAAATTCCTTGTTATCAGAATCAATCAGAGTTGTACTCGACAAAACATAAGGCAACGCGACCGTCACAACTGAATTAATATTTAATTACACCCCAACTGCCGTGATTGCATTGCCTGCTGCTGACGTCGTACTTTATTATTTTGCCAATTCCAAACGATATTAAATTCTTGCAAGTGAAACTGGGGCGTGCCTTGTTTCAACTATTAAGGTCGTGTACACTGAATCAAATTTTAGAAACGCCACGAGTGGTGAACACTTGACATAGAAAATTCTTGACTTGACAGACTTGAATTACAAAAGTATATTATGAAATTGTTTGCCTTATAAAATGCTGAAATTTTGCTGCCATAATTCTAATTTCGAATCTCAAAAGTCTGCATAAAAAGCAAGTGCATTTTTAATAATAAAGCATAGGAAATAGGAAGCATTTAACCATTTACACTTTCCCTCCACTCGGTGCGCTATTATGACCATTACCAGTTCTTTTTTAGATTTAAGTTTCGCTTAGAGCCTCTAAAGGCAATTAAAGGAAAGAGGATTAAAGTGAGAACAGCAATTTAGTTGATTGTAGCAAAGATAATTGCTGAATTGCGACTCTATTGAAGCGTGAACAAATGATACAGTCTTCTAAGGAATCGTCTGCACTATTTAACTCGATTAACAAGCTAAGAAATAGCCTCGTTCTATTTTCTAATTACTTTCTAAGATTACAATTTAACTGCAATAAACACAAGAAACAGTTGAAATAGACAAAGAAAACATTTTTAATATCCCATAATTCTATATAATTTCAAACAACATAGGGTCACAATAATTCGCTCTATCAGTGCGTTGGACACTCCTAAGTCTCAAAAATATCAGCTTTTCAATATCCAATCTCTTCAATAACTGCGGTATGTAAAATTCGACAGCTGTCAAAGTTTAGTGAAGTCGCGCGTCCCTGAACCAGGTTCACTGCTCCGAAATTATAAGGAAATTTGTTGAAGAATTCTTCACGAGACTCGATCTCAGGTGAGTCGAGAGCACTCGTGGGAACTTGGCCGATCAGTGCATTCAAATGTTTACCTAAGTGCAACTGCAGACTGAGTATCGAATTTTAAGATATCTTTTATTGTAATTTTTAAATATATAGAAACTTTTTGAAGAGTACACGTAATGACATATACAGGCAATAAAAAAATTACGATGAATTCCTCCTTGCCATATAGATAAAATAAATCTATATCTTGTTTTAAAGTGAATATTGTACACAATAAAAACCCTTTTTCAAACAGAAAGACACAAAATTAAATTACTAAATTAGTCGGAAAGTGCCCGTACTATTCAAATTGGTATATCCTCATGTGTGTTGTACACACACTTTTAGATTATTAAAATAATTACAGACACGACTGTAAAGAGAAATTACGGTGTTTAGATCCAGTTATTACTCTACTATTTATATCAATTACATAGTATTTGTGTATAGTACAATAGCCACAAAGTTTCTGTTATTGTTAAGTTCAAAAGGCGAACAAAAACGAATTAATAACCCATCGTAACAGGACAAGGATTCAGTTAAACCAATTATCAATTCACAAACTTCACTTTATTACACTATTCGACACGTTTTTAAGCAATAATATCAGCGATACCCTTACCAAGGAACATCTTCACAGCACGTTTTAACAAATATATAGCGCCATTTGTTGATGGAACGGCGAAAACGACTGTGGGATGTAACGAAATATTATGAAAAACCGAACACGTGCAATGTCACATATCAAGCTTATTTGTCATTAAATAATTAGTGGTGATATAAATGTTTTATTCTTTATAATTAGTTAATTAAACTATTATTGAGCTTCAACTGTTTGAAATAATAATTACCCTGTTAATTATCAGAATATTTTACGTTCAACTTAATGTTTTTATTTCGTACCGGGAAATGAATTGCGCCTGTTTCTATAATACGTCCGTTTTAGTTATTTACTTATAAGAGTATCTATCGTCTAGACTCAATAAAATACTTCGAATAATTTTTGCTATCGATTTATCATTCAATTTTCTTTCCTATTCAGTCCCGACTATAGGGAGTAAAAATGATTTATCTGTTAATAAATAAATTGCTATCACAAGTTCACGGGTACCTTTGGAAATGGTTACTTTAGGTTGAGATTTGATGAGAGGGCCGCGTTAATTAATACCGTCCATTAGCATCGCTTGCTTCGTCTCAGAGCTCGCTGTAAATGCAATTAGTTTGCGCCGAGACACCGCGCCGCACCGCGCCGTACCGCGCGGCGCCCGCCTCCAACCTAAATATAATTCGCGCTCTAACAAGATTATTTCGCTGAGTGTTCCTATGAAAATATTACTCTATACACACTTACATATGTCCTTTTTATACTAAAATAAGAAATAAATGAATGAGAAAGAAAGATGAAAAATTAACACTCGTATTTCATTAACACGATACATAAACGTATAATTGGACGTCAGTGCTAGCCGTTCTCAATAACTTCACAATAAGTTCTCAGTGTGTATTCGGAGCTATCTAATCAAATTTTTGATTGATTGAAACCTACTACAGTCTATCTATTATATACCTTGGTGTCTCGGAACTGCGCACGATTCCGTCACACTACAAATTAAGGTGCAGTAGTGCGTAAACGGATGCGTGAGTGGACACTGCGCAATTACTTTGGATTGCTAAGAATGTTAAAAAGACATACCTCCAAATATAAATAATATAATAATCATAAAAAAAGTTGGGTAAGGCCATTGTCCAGCAGGGGGCAGACAAAGACTGGATAAGGAACTTTTTTTCTGTAAATATCAGTATTTAAAATTGTTCACGAGCTGAAGTACCTAAGTGTGAATTTTAAAACCACATTAATTTGTACATGTTCCTTTATTCTACTATTACTGTGCTAACTCTCAGCTAACAATGTGGACTCAACATTGCGCCGTGTGATTTCGAGAGTCGAAATTGCATTTGTATCTCGGGCTGGTGTTTCCAACAGTCGACTCGCTCCGGTTTTCGGCTCCGACGCAAATGATTAGAGCAAGTCTAACCCTCGGCCGGTTCTTTTGCCGACGCTCCGTAAACTCTCAATAGATTCATTAAGACTGTAACGAGATCTTCCAGAGAGAATTACGAATGCTTTGTTTCGTTAAATGCGATTTATTTTGTTTCAAATAATATTTCCTCTTAAATTTCTATTAACATCCGCACTTGATGACATTGAAATATAACTAAAATAAAATTTATATCTCAATTTATAATTACATTTGTAATATCTATTCATCCGTGTAGCTTTATATTACTTTACCGTATGGTAAATATTACCTAGAAGTAAAGCAAATTTAAGACACGTTTATATCGACATTAAACGCAAATCGATTGGAAGTGTCGAACGAGCGGCGCTCAAATCATGGATTCAAGAAAAGGTATTTTTCAAAGCTGACTGCAGGCACGCGATAAGGGCGCTGCCGAAAATGTGACCGAATTTCAATCAAATTTATGACTTATAATAATGATTGTAGGTGCTTTATCAGTGCGTCGCATAAAATTTGTAATTTCAATGAAAAGGTGAGCTCTACCGTTATTAATTCTTCGGCAATCGTAAGGCGACGATAACGATTGCCCGAATTAATCTGACGCTAAAAATGTTAATGTATAAAGGGGGATTTCACAATTTTATAGCACCATTTACGCTCTCAAGATAAAAAAGAATCGACTTATTTTATACTTTTTTCTATTTTTATTGGCAAAGAATTACATTGTAATAACATGGTGTATTCACGTCTGCAGAAATTCAATTTTTAACATTCTTATAGGTCCGTCTGCAAGTTAGCGTATGTTCTAAAAAAATCTAGTAAACGGCTGGACAGATGTTGATGGGACTTTTACTGGAAGCCAGTGTCTCCGAGAGTAACTTTTTAAGTATTATTTTATATACTAAAGAAGTCGTGGGCAACCACTAGTTTAATAATTACCTAATTGTGGTATGTTTCACTACTTCAATGTGACCTAAGTTTCGCTATTCTTCATCGTAATACAAGTTTTGTATTAGCATATAGTAAAATTTAAAGTATTATTCAAAAGAAAGCTTAATTTCATAAAAGGATCGGCGTATTCGTTGAAAATATAGAAATCATTTTCAAATATAATTTCTTATTATAACACTTTGGTAAAGTCGTCGACTAAAATCTTTGTTCTAGGCCACCCCAGCGCGGCTGGACCGCTCGCAGCGATTGAAATTTAAAATATTGTACCCTTTGCCATTATGCGAGCTTATTCACCCTTGAAATATCCCTGGGGGGCATCAGGTACGACGATTGGGGAAAATATTTTACACTTGTTACTAAGGATGTCGTTTTAAGGTCTGCTACTAACACGGATTAATTCTATCTAATATCCAACCTTCGCACGATGATGTTAAAGTTTAAATTTCATTACCGACAAATTTATTCCAGTGAAATATTTATGAAACGCACTTAATTAGTGTGTCGAGAATGAAAAATTGTTATTGAAACGTAGTTGATTGAGTTGGCGTATCGTAACTATGTCATTTTGGATGCGACGCTAATGAAAACCCGATTAATCACCTGGCGGGCTCTCGTCAACGCTTTTAGTGAAACGGTATGCGGCGCCTGATTGTGCATTATACGTTACCTACTGCGTTATATCCTTAGTAACTTAACATCACTTATAAAATAAACAAATTTCATACAATACAAGACATTGCGAATTTATTGTGTAGCTAAATATTTATTCATGTATTTTTGTGTTATTAACTACACCTTACTGATTGGTAATTTTCTTTTCTTTATTATTAACCCTGTCTTTTGTATGAGTCAATTTTACCTTGTTTTTAATTGTTTAAATGTTTTACTGTATATTATAATATACTGTACTATAGGTATGATAAGTATTCTATTAGGGTGTTTTATTTTATGTGAATAAATAAACATGTTAATTAATATAAAATTCAGACTAGATATAGAGCAAGAGTGGTTCAGGTATATGTGGGTAATTGTACATAGTCCGATTTCGTTGTATAATTCCATGGCCAGATTCAATTAAATCCACAGACAGCGACCGACGGCACATTCGAAACTTTACAAAGCATAAATTTCGTTACAAAAATAATTAAGCAAATAACTTGAGTCATTAGTTGCGACGAATCCGCAACAAGGGCGCACCTAGAGTTCAGACAGCGTACTCCGCATTACTGCCGGTTACGTCCGGCCCACTGAGCGGAAGGCCAGCGTTTACTTGATAAAATAAATTTGAACAAAACAAACGCATTCGTTGCGGCAATATGAATCCACCTCTCTGAAGTTGCGCCAAGCGGCATGGAAGCGGAAAAACGGCAGGCTGCCGCGGACTAATACGTGAATGCGGCGCGTATTTGTCGATATGAGCAATTGTCGCTAATACGCATGACTGATTGTGTTATTCGGTAAAAATTAGTGTTTACCAATTTTTATTTCGGAATACCGTTTCTAGCTTCAATTACCTTTTAGAATATTTTATGTAATGAACTTTGGATAAACGCTATCGTCCTTTAAACCTGTTTGATGCGACAACAAAAGTTGTAAGTAGTATAGATTTTGTTAACTTACTAATATTTGTTTACCTCTTTAACTAAGCTCCCGGCTTAAGGTAGGATATGGCAATAAAAAATAAAATACAATAGTTTATACAATCTCTTGCTTAAATTACTTATATTTAATTTTCCAGTTTTATTCATCACTTATCTATTAATTAAGCGCCAATAGCCTAATTTCTAAGGATACAGACATCCAATCTCTTGGTCAAGAATTCGAATCCCGCTATTCAACTATTGTGTAGACCACATCCTAGCATAAGTCTAGATCATAGTGGGAATGGTAAATAGAAATGTTAGTGAATTAACAAAAATCTGCTAATATTTTATAAAAAAATTTAGTGACAAGACCACTATTTCCTTTCGAACGTCGCATTGTAAATGTAAATTTTCTCGTGCAATGAAATTATAGTTCCCAATGAGTTACTTAGAACATCTTGACAAGTCCATTGAACGATTAATAGAAATGTGAGACCACTACAAATCCTTTGATGGTGTACAGTCCAGTACAACGTAGATTCAATGGACAATCAGAGAATTAAAATTACAAACTAAGTTTAAGCCGAATTGAAGTGTCAAGCGTAACGAGAGCCGGGGTAGCGGTGCATTGGGGTGGCCATTCGTTAGTCTAACTCTTTTGGTAAAACGAGCCCGGGATAAGCCGGCTGCGATGTTAACATTCTTTTCAATAATGACGCGAGGGGAGATGTGAGTGCCCTATGTCTTGTTTATTGGATTTTTTGTTGCAATCTACATATGAATAGAAACTAAAATCTGTCAGACGTTGACTGGCATCGAGTCCGTGTTTGCCAATATTGTTTAGGAAATTTTGTTGTGAAATATTTACTTATATCATAATGGAAATTATTAAATATATTTACTTAGTAAATGTTGACACAAATGTTTCATTTTAATTTTTCATAAAATCAATTAAAATATGTACTTTGTTCTCTTTACTTAGAAGTTTTTGTCACGTTGCCACTTATTTCATTAGTATTATCCAAATGATCGTTTGCATGTCTCTACGCATAGTTTAAAGTAATTAAATACCGTCTACGTAGGTGTCGTAACGACGTCCAACAACGCGTAGATCAGACAAAAGTCATCAACAATGAGCCGAGCGTCATTTCATGGAAAAAATCCAAGAAAAAATATTAACAAGACTTCAAGATAACTGTTCTGTCACTTGTAATAACAAACATATAAAAATATCTCGTACAACTCTAAATATTTCATTCTCGAACAACGATTTATTTTTTTATTTTTTAGTCTGAAACAGCGCGCGTGTTGGTCGCTTTAATAAGTCCCGCACATGACAAATCGGATCAAGTGCTCGCATTATATAATCGTCTCGTTCTTTTATATAAAAAATTATATATCTCTATCTCTGTCTATACCAGTTTAGGGTTGTCATTTTAATATGTTTGTGGGGCAAACTAAATGCAAGTGTTGTATCTGGCATCATTAGAACGGCTTATCTGATAGTAAGAGACTCTGTCATTATAAAACGTATGCTGTAGGGTTCAAGGTACCGAAGTGGAAGATTTTGAGTAACTACGTCCGCCTAATATAATCCTATTAGTGAAGAAACGCTGAGAATTTATGCTCCCGCAATTTATACTTCCAACTTACACCGGCATGTTGTATCGAGTAGGTGATATACATGTTTGTATTAATGTTGCAAACTTCTCACAATAGAATTGTATTAAACTATTAAAACTTTCGTGAGACATTTCACTATACTACTTATAAAACGGCTTAACTCACGTGTAAATCGGTTCAGACGGGCCGCGAACGCGCTATAGTACCGTTCCCAGTCACCCTGAATATGAGCCCCCGATGGGCTCGAAACTAGTCGGTACTGACACCGATTTACACGTGAGTTAAGTCATTTTATAAGTAGTATAGTGAAATTATTCTGCATCGTTATTTTAAAAATAAAAGGTCATTTTACACATGTGCGGTAATTTAATTTTCGATCTAACTTACCTCTGAAGCCATTTGTGTTTTGATTGGTAGAATCTACTTTACGACGTCTTTTTTCATTAATAAAACATTTAAAGTAATTAATTTGATTAGTTTTTTTTATTAATTTAACTTAATTATAAAATTATTTAGTAATTTTTTTCTTTTTTTTTATTATTTGCAGATTTTTTTCTATTCTTAATTTTTCTTTTATATTAGAATGTGTATATATGAGATCGGATATGCGAAAGAGGTAAATTTAAAGTCAATTAATTGAGAATAACTAAGAATTCCGTCCGAAGTGTTCTTCGGACGGAATGTATTGTTGTATGATGTCTTTTTGTTTTTAGTTCCAGTCTTACTACTTGATCATCGACGATATAGAAGACGAAGCGACGACACGTAACGGCAAGCCGTGCTGGCATCTGCTCCCGAACGTCGGCAATTTGGCTCTGAACGACACTTGTATGATGCGAAGCTTTATCTATGAACTGTTAAGACAAAATTTGAACGATGAAATGTATAATAAAATGTGTAAACTTTTTAACGAGGTATGTAATAGTAATTCTACTGTAACATTTATTGACATAACGTCATCTAATTCTTTCTTATTGATAAAATAGTGATTAAATACGTAACAGGTAACGCACACACTGGAGTAAATGTCGGGCCGTGACCATGAAATAATACCACTTCTACTCACCCTGAAAGACCCCGATAGGATTGAAATTAGTCGGTGCGGACACCGAGTAGATACGTGTCTGCCTTTTTATACTTAGTTTATAATAATGTCTCACTAAAGATAAACAGATTAGAATAAAACAGAGACTACAAAATGGTTGTCATTTGGTTAAGCATATACATACATATTCTTTTTTATCATTATGTTAATTTACTTAATATTTCTTGTAACCATTCCAAGTAAACTTGGAAAAGTTTGTGTTAGGAATGGTTCACGACAACAGTCGAATGGTGGGGTTCGAACTCGCGACCGCTAGATCGATAGTCTGTAACCATAACCATTAGGCTATTGTCACTTCTATATATATTCTATGTTCTTAATTTAAATATTTTTTTTTTATTCAGTCTGTTTTGTTTTGTGTGTCCAGGCGCACATGAGATCAGAATACGGCCAGTACTTAGATTCGATCACATCAAAAACCAGGAACTATTCAAAGTACGATATGAAACTGTACACTAATATATCAGATAGTAAATTCACTTTTTATTCCATCAAGTTTCCAATATTGGTTGCACTCACAATGGCCAATAAGCTGAATAATACTTCCATACAAAATGTGGATAATGCAATGAAACATATTGGTAGCTGGGTACAAATGCATGTAAGTGAAAAATTTTAATAATCTATAATTATACCTATATTAACCCACGTTTATATATAACTAAGCTCTTGGTAAGAACTAGGCTGTGCTAAATTTATAAAAGTTTTATTATCACAGTTATTGCTAAATTAGAAAAAAAAAGAACACAGCGCATAGTAACGTTACATTCTTAACTGTACACTTTTTTTACAAGAAATATGAGTTAAATAACAAAAAGCTAATGATGTATTCATTTAAAAAATCTGATATTAAATGATCACCAATATTTAGTGTAAAGAAAATGATTAGTAGAGAAGCAGACATTGAAAATTCGTGAAGTCGGAGAGATGTAGGAGACGAGAGAGAATTGTTTGGTAGAATAGCAGCCATCTAATGTTTGACCGTGTAATTAGATGAAATAGATTGTTACCAATCATAATCACCATACTTTTAATATAAATTCGCCAATAGCCTAATGGTTAAGGGTACAGATTTCCGATCATATGATCGAGAGTTCGAATTCCGTCAACTATTGACGTGGACCATATACTAGCACAAGCCTAGAGCTTACTTGGAGTGATAAAAGATATATTAGCCAATTAAAAAAAACCGGCTAATATTAAAAAAAGACACTCAAATGTAACTGATATTTCAGAATGATATATTGGACTGGTGCGATGAATTATCAACTGGTAAAACAAATATAGATATAAAGAAGGGCAAGTGCTCGTGGTTGGCGGTGACAGCTCTGGAAAGATGTAACGCTGAACAGCGAGAGATGTTCCTGTCGCGGTACGGTAGCGACAAAATACAAGATGTGGAACAAATACTGCAATTGTACGAAACTCTTGGATTGCGTGATGTTTTCTGTCAGGATCATCGCGCGCGTTTGGATACGATCGCGAAACAAATCAACAGTTTACCACACGGTTGCACACCGTCTTCTGTGTTCCTACGGGATTATATTGAGAAAATATATCCATTTGTTGTTTATTTACCGGAAGCTCTAGAATATAGAGAGCGACAATCAAAATAAATATGAGTTAAGGAAGACTAGATAATGTTATAGTCAGTATAGTATATTTTTTTATTTTTATATTTAACGTTTTATATAACACAACAGATAGAAGTGTGGACACTTTTATCTTGCTATGTCGAAAGTTACTACCGAGACGATACCATTTTCTAGAAATTAGGATTCTCTTTAATTTAAACAAGCGATAGGTTACTTTGGTGGAAATAAAATATGTCAAATAAAAATCTTTCATACAGATATTACCCGTTTTTTTTTTATTTTTTCCTTGGTCATTGTAATTTAAATGAAATGCGTAATTTCAAATCTAAAGCGAATGTTTTTTTTTGCACACTTTGATTTTGCTTTGAAAATTTTGGCCTTAAAATAACTTTTACGAGAAGACCATCAGGGAATACCCAGTCTGTACCCTTTTTAGATATTTATGATTAATATAGTATGGAATTCAATTCTGCAACGTCTTCAACATCATTCGTGCATGTATTTCTCTATATTTTCCGTATAACCTCGAAAAACTTTAAATATTTCCAGGAAAAATTCAACAGATGGTGTTGAATCTTTTGGTAAATTGTGGACCTTTCTTAGAAAATTGTCATAACGAGCTTGTTCTTCCTTCCGATAGACTTCTGCTAGAGATAGGTCATCGTATATCTTCCTTATTTGTTGCACGTCTTCGGGATCCCAGGTGCCGTAGCATTTATTGAAGATTTCCCTTTGCTCTGGATTGCATAACTTGAGAGCGGCTACGGCTGGCCATGAGCATTTACCATTCTGAATATCATGTCCCGATTTACTCGCGACTGATTCGTCAACGTCTATGTAATCGATCAAATCATTCTAAAAATATATTAAAACTGTTTATTTCTTTAAAAAAAAATGCAACGGTCATAAATTTATACTAAACTAAGAACTAACATCGTTCGAATAATCTAGTAAAAATTTTACATTTTCAGTGAAACTTATAGAAGATGAAACGATCGTATCGATTTATGTTTAAGGTACATAGCAATTATAATTCGGGTCTTAGGTATAAATAACAATTATTATCCTCATCATCATCAGACCTTATCTGTCCACAGCTGGACGTAGCCCTTTCCCAATGCGTTACACAGTAGATAATTACACTAATATGATATTATTCTTTTCAATAATTACAGTTTTTTTCGATTAGTTAACATTTTAACGAGCAATTAAAATTACTTACATGACTTTGTATCAGTATACCTAGGTCAGTTCCCAAATCATCAACAATAGCAAACGATTCGCTATTCAATTTGTTGCACAGAGCAAGTCCTAGAAGTATTGGTGATTTCACCGAATAGAAAGATGATTTATATTTGTTCATCGCGTCGAAATTTTTCATTGTGTAATCATCGTAGTTCCTAGCTTTTACAAACTGAGCGTCAATCAGCTGTCCAATTTCTAAAGTGTAGTAAATCTGGAAAGAAAAAATTGAACCGTTATATGGTATTATTATTTCAGAAATAAATTTTAATAATTAATTATAAATCGATCGACATTCTCGCTCACTCTGGGTAGACAGAGACTATTTATTTCATCAAACCTAATCTTGACCTTTTCATCTCTGTTTTTGTAATAAAACGTAAGCATGTAACTCGGTGTCAGTACCGACTAGTTTCGAGCCCATCGGGGGCTCATCTTCAAGGTGAGTGGGAACGGTACTATAGCGCGTTCGCGGCCCGTCGCTCACTGCGTGCCTGCGTTCGCACGGCGCGCCGCGAGGGTCAGGGGGCACGCCGCGAGGGGGCGGGGGGCGCGGGGGGCGTTGTCGTGACGTCGACGAGTTCGATGTTGAAGCGTTGCTGGTGTGGTAATTCAGGTTTCCGAAGGGACAAAACGTACTGACTATGTCGACTTCAGTACAGTCATTCTTGTATCCCGTTGCGTTTATTAAGACGGGTTCCCGTGTCGGCGGCAGAGCCCATAGGCAGAGCTTTATTAGTAGTATAGTGATAGGCTCACGAAAGTTTTAATAGTTTAAAAAACGTAAGCAGTATTTTGTTAACTCACTGATATTTCCTATACCACACCAACTAAGCCCTGGGATTGTACAAGTACATGACCCACGACAATAAGCAAATGGCGGGATTCGAACCCTCGATTACATGATCAGAATTCCGTACCCTTAACCATTATTATTACGTTTTTTTTTTATTTTTTTTTATGAAGTATAAACTAACGCTTGACCACGATCCCACCCGATGCCGAGTCATGATGTGGTCGAAATATGGTACGTGCTAGTTAAATAAGTGCCTATTCACTCTTCTCTTTAGGGTTATTAGGTTATTGACGCTTATCTCTACATCCATACATACTCTTGGCTTTGCGCATTCTTTACAACCTCGTTCTTTATGACGTCACGAATTTGTCCTGCTTTGTACGGCATAGTGAACATACTACTCACCGTGTCAAAAATATGCATAACTTGTGAAAACAAGGGTTCCTGTACATTTTGTCTGACGACATCGGTTATAAAGCTTCTAAACAAACTGGCGTCGTTTACTGCGGTCATTCCGACGTCGGTGAGTAGGTGCCAACACGGCTTGTTGCAACGGATCTTACCACCGTCTTGCATATCGTCTAGGATTATGAAGTACGATTGAATCTGGAAATGACTTAAAAAATTACAATGGAAGTCCAGCTTCTCACCAAGTTGTGTGGAGTTTGCGAATTTCCTCCTTCGCTGAGTCGCATCGCACATGTTCCAAGCAGTTTCAAAACAATTAAGAAATAGTTTCTTAATAATACTTATTGTTAATAATATTCTTCATTTATTCATAACTCACCATTTCCAAAGCCGTGCCAATAACGTAAGCTCGATGTTGGAACTCGGCACTTACATTTCTTTGCTTCTCCAACAATTCATAGGAAATCAACATTAGTTCAGCCTCGACAGGTTTTTTTTCGAGAGTGTTATATTCAGCTATCTAGAAAATAATAACAAAACCGTCAACATGCCAGTCGAAGATTACTGACTGTATATAAAAAAAAATCTTCATCAACTTTTTAACTTAAGGAGGGTCGGCACAGTACGTATTACTGTTCCATAAATCTCTATCAGTCGTCATATATGAACTCACACCCTTCTGACACATATCCTCTTTTACAGAATCCACACATTCTTCGGTCTTCCTCTACCTTCATAGCTATCCAATTTAAAAAAAAACGCTTTATTGGGCCAAAAATTCTTCGTTACAACACCAATTTGGCTCTGTCCTTGGTACAAGGTAAACCAGTGTTGCAGGAGACAGTAACTACGTTATGTTAATTATTGCACATATTGACCGCTATGTTCTCTTGTTCATTATAGTGAGGGTAATTTGGTGCAAGGGAAGTATGATTTGGGGGAATTAAGCCTTTAATAGACAGTTAATATCCAATGTTATGAACCGGAAGTATGTTTTCGACAGTGGATCACGAATAAATTTTTGTGTGCAGCAAAGTCACTATACAAGTATTTAGTATTCTGTTTTTAGTTCCTTATTATATATTATTGAGTTAAGTATATGCAGACTAGTAAAACCTGTTTTATATGTAATAGAAATAATGGTATGTACTTATTTCCTGAGTACTTATTAACTTCTTGTTATCTTGTTGAACAATTGAACAAAAACTTGACAACAAAAAACAACACAGCGGACAGACAAGATCATATGTAAATTTATCTAAATTTAATTTAAGTTTTAATTATTATGTATATCAATATTTATTCCGAGTAGTGTAAATGTGTCTATATTTAAAAGGTTGTGTTTTGGAATGTGTAAAAACACAAATGTGTATTTGTGTTTTTTTTTTTTGCAAATTATATCTAGGTTACGGTCGTGAAGCCAGTTTTGTTACGTTTAGTAAATTACCCTTTAGTACAGATTTATGTGTGGTTGGTTCTATTTTCATACGACGTTTATTTCCTTTCCATTGCCATGTTTGTAGTTAATATCAATAGATGGCGATAACGATGTTGTGTAAATAAATTAAATTTAAATTAAAAAAAAAAAATAATCTGTAAAGCAAGTATTTAGGAAATTATTAAGATTACGTTAATTCAATTCGTAAAGTCCTGTTTACCCGTTTAATACGACTTCTTACTGATGCATTTTCAATAATTTTTGTCTTTGATAAACTATCATCTAATAATACGGGCAGAAATTTCGGAAAGTCATCAAAAAACTTTCGGGATAGTAAATCTTTGCTTTGATTGAACACTTGATTCTGTGTTTTAGACCTGCAACAAAAAAGTGAACATAATTAAAATGTATTCTACAGGGTGTTTAGGAAAGTATGTACAACGAAGTATGATATATTTCTTGATCGAAAATATTACAATTTATACCGAATTACTATTGTTTTTTTTTATTTATGACCCCTCTATCCAAGTAGCGTGATTTGGGCGCTACAGAGATTGTTGATTTGAATTGCTCTGATGTTGATTTTTTTATAATTTTATGTCACATTATGCCTGACGCTATCGAGACACGTGATATACGAAAAAAAATTATGTATTATTTTTACAAGATTCCCTACTAACCCCATATCTTTTATTCTTTATCGGAGTTCAAGGATAGGTTAAGCGTGGCAAAGTCGATTACGGCTGTCTTATTTGAATTTTTGCATTTTGCAGCTCCTGTCAAATAAATATACAAAAACTGAACGTCATCACCATCATCATCAGGCTTTGTCTGCCCACCGCTGGACCTTCCTCGATGCCTTCCACAGTGTGCGGAACGCATAACCGAAATTACTAGACGCAGATTACTATAGTCCCGGGCACCGGTTAGTTTTCTATATTAAAAACTGATTTCCGAGTTCCTGTCTGCACTTTTTTCCAAGTAATTCTCGAGAAGGCTAGAGTCTTTTCATGAAAAAAGTTTATATGTGGAGTGATGTCGGTTTATTTTATGTTTACAATGTATTTAAACAAGATATCACAAAATTATTAATTAATCGTAACTCGGAACACATCGCCCGAGCTGGTCCAGCAGAGTTACATCCCCACAAAGGTGCACATGAATATTTCGTACGTACTACTTAAAAAAAAATAATGAAATGAACTTAACGTTTCAACAATAAATAAAGTTTAGACGTATTAAAATAATTATAAACGCACGGAATTTTGTATTTATCATACTGCAAAAAAAATTGCAGATTTTGTTTTGAATGCTAGTCACCGGTAGTCATCAGAGGAGTTTCGCTTAAAATCATCTAGTTGTAATTAAATAGTCGATAAATGAATATATAAACAAATGAAATTCGAACTTTTATTTTTAATATAATTCAATAAATACTCACCAGGTAGCACAAGTGCGAGAAAATCCTGCAAGCAATTTAACGGGCAACATGATATGTATTAAAAAAAAACCGGTCTAACTGAACGAGTTGTTCATTCCACGATAGGTGAAACTGTAATGAGAGGCATTATAAATCTTTTTATTTACTATATCTTTTAAGTATTTTGTGTGTTTAGAGATCCCAGATTTTATTCTGACGTATTCCTTGACGCGACGGACGTTACCCGGCCTTGACTGTGACTAGTGAATTCAAATGGGCCGAATTATTTAATTTCCGCTCAACATCCATGATTTTCTTCTTTATAAGAACATCCTCTTGACAATAATAAACACAACAAAAAAGATTTAACGAAATTGTTCAATTGGTTCACGTGTAAATATCTAAATATCTATATCTAATCTAATAAATCGATTTAACCTAAAGTTTATTTAAAAGTATATTATGTCCACAATTGTATAAAGTGTTGTATTATTATATTGGCTATAAAGGTAGAGAAGACCGTAGGTGTATGGATGGATATGCGTAAGTAGTGTGTGAGTTCAGATATGACGGCTGACAGAGATGTATGGAAGTGTAGTACATACTGTAACCCTCCGTAGGGAAAAGGGCAGGTTGACAATAATTACGGTTGTAGGTAACTAAAAATTATTTTCAATAATATCGGAATTTCAAATAGAAATAATCCACACGGAACCACACGCGTTAATCAATTACGATGTGGATGTTAGTAAAAAATCGTATCGTGTTTGTTCGTGCAAGTTGTGTGAGACATTTTAAAACAATGCAAAGTAAATTAAGTTCAACCGTGCAAAGTTTACATAAGATACTGACTAAGATCTTGTTATATACTACGAGTATATTAGTATAGTATATACTTGAAAAGTACGGCCACGGACAGGCCGACTAAGCGTGGGAAGGCCTCCCACAAGATGGACCGAAGTCAAGTTAGACCATCTTAGATGAAGGTGGTGGAAGGAGGAGGGGGTGCGATATCAGACAACCTACACGTGGTGCTCCCTGGGTTCTGTCGGCCATATGCCGGCAGGAGCTAGTAGCCTGACGGGTGGCGGGGAGGGGGGATGGTGTTTGGATCCGTGGCTTCTGACTCTCTGGCTAATCCGCGACCAGGGCCGCGCGCTCAGTCTTTCGGTGTCAGCCCTTCAGCGTAACCACTTGTGAGCACAAAGTTGTCCTTTTGAGGAGACGAGCCTGATCCGAGTATCGCCTTGTTCTAAAGCGCAGGGAAGCGGAAAGGTGACGGTGCGCCTCAAGGGCGGAGGGCGTAAGCCGAAAGCCGATGCGGCTCGACTTATTTGCTTGGATCGTGTTCACTGGACTTGACGCGGGAGGTAAAGACCTTGCTAACCCTCTGCTCGCAGAGCAGAAGTTGACGAAGATTTTCCGCATCTTGCGCGCAACACTGGTAGCCCATTCGCCGGGACCGTGGGTCCCGTTTGGGCCCGAGAGGTTTGGTGTCTATAAACAACAAAGCGACACCAGCGAGGAGAGCGGGTTGCCCACGGGCGTCGTGACGATTTTTAGGGGAGGCAACGCCCGGCAGTGGGTGACGTGTGCCTGGTGATGATGGTGTAGTATAGTACAGTAAGGTTATATTTCGAAGTCAAATAAATTTTGGACAATGTTGTTTATGTTCTAATTACATTTATATCAGTAACCATTTTTACTGATTAATAAAAGAATGAAGACGATCGATTAAAAAAAAAAAGAACTAAATTAGTTCGCGATATAAGAAAGAAAGAAAAACACAACACACAAAAAAAAAAAAAAAGATTAAATGTGTTGCAAAAGTCACCTCAGCATATGGAGGGTCGGCCTAGACCCTGGACCTTGTACTCGGATTACTAACGAAAAGATAACAGCGGTATAAAACTTACAATGCCCTATGTCACGTGCGCGTCTCGTGTCAATCTTGTATTCCTAAACAATCCGACTCATTTTTGAGGGATCTCGTAGCGATATATAGAATCGAATATCTTTATCTAAGGGGGCAGGTTTATCAAGTCAAAAGTTTATCAAAATTTAGTACAAGGTACATTACAATATAAAAACAAGCTTGTGTAATCCTAATCAACTAGGCGTTACCAAATTATATACGTTTATTTTGAGTAGAATTTTTTTTATTTAATTTCAAATATAATAGATTCGATACCCGTTGTGTATATTTTTTTCGATTTTCGTATTCCATATGTATATTATCTGATGTAACGGTGAAGGAAAACATCGTGCAACTTGCATATATCTGCAATGAAATTCAAAGATGTATGTGAAGTCAACCGACCCGCGTTGGGCAAGCATGGTTGACTATGCCTAGTCAACCCTGATAAAATGGTAGGCTCCGAGCCCCTCAGTGGCGACGTCTAGTGGGCTGATAATGAATTTCAAATTTAATAAAAGAAACGAACTGAATACGATGAACATTACTAAAACGTATACAAAAGTAGAGTAAGAGAATTTAATTTTCTTAGATATAAATACAGTATGTACATCACAAGCTTAATGTAATACTGAGCGATTAGAACTTAGGTCATGATAGAATTAAGTTCACGTTTTATATTTTTTAAACATCTACAATGTAGAATTTGTTGGAGGTTCCCGCGTTATCTCTCATCTCATTGTATTTAATACGGCGTCCATTTTATACGATTATTTAATATACCGTTTATACTGGTACGATAGACTAGAGGTTAAACTATATTGTACTCGCAATACTGGACTATAATTATTATAACAATACAAGGTGACCATCAGCAAAAGGTCTTATCACTATACTCGTCAGGAAACCAAGAGCGTTACATCCCTAGCACATCTGCGTTTTATAATCAAAGTCAAAAGGCAACCATATCCATATCTTATCTGCAATAATCTTGCATTTTCGCCACACCGGAAATTAAGGCGATCACAATAACACTTTTTTTTTAAATCACATTGAACATGTTATAATTCGTATTTATCGTGTAGTGACCTCTTTACATGAACCAGTCACATAAAAAAAAAATAGTACAGACCGTAAGGTTTTTCTTAATCCGGTAGATGTCGCTGTTAAAAAGTTAGAAATTATTATTACAAATATTGGTAAAAGGCAAAGCGTTAAAAACTAAGGGCTTAATAATTTCGTATACAGCATTAAAATATTTATTAATATGATTAATACTGGTAAGTCGAGACAGTAAATATTGGCTATATAAGATACTACCAACATTTTATAATATGTTTAAAGAAATGTTTATTTTTCATAGAAATCTATATATAAAAAAAAAACAAAACATAATAAAGAAATACAAAACAAAATCCTTATTAATTATAGTTTATTATATTAAAGTGCATTCATTAAAACATTTGAGTTGATTTTCGATGGTGATATATCTTCGGTATATTGACGTACAAAATTAAAGACTTTGTAAAAGACGTCAGCAGAGGGCGTCGCGTTATCGGGCAGTTCTTCTATCCTCTGTAACACTGCTTGACATATCCTTTGTTCTTCTAAACGATAAAGTTCGGGTACGTTTATTTCTTCGTACAACTGTCTTACACGATCAACTTTTTCACTTTCCCAACTACCGTAACAATTAATAAAGTCTGTTAGTTGGTTACCACGTAGATGTTCCAAAGCCGCCACCGCGGGCCAAGAGCATTTGTTCTTCTGGATATCAGAGCTCGTTTTAATTGACGCGGAGTCTCGGTCAATGTAATCCATTACATCGTTCTGTAAAAAATATTATACAATAAATACAATAGAAACAGCGTACAATCCGTTATAACAACGTATTAGCTGTGGTATGGATTGTGACAGGACTTTTGCCTCTGTTAAACAAAAATTATACGTTCGAAATTTGTCGAATTTTGAATTTGGAATATTTTTTTTATAAAATGAGGGGGGGGGGAGAAAACCAGCGGGGGGAACACCGAGGTAATCAACGACACTAGAGGAGTAGACGCATTATCGGCCTTAATTTTTTTTTATATTATAGACGCAAAAGTTTGGACTGATATTTATTAGATGTTATCGTCCCAACTGTTTCATAGATTTAGATGAAATTTGATATAGATATAGAATACTCTTGAATTCATAGATTACAAATTAAGTTTTTTCTTTAAACTCGGACAGAGTTGCCATACCGCTGGTACAGAGTGACCAGATTATTTGCGTGTGCAAAAAAGGCGCACCTGTCGCGGTGAGGCCTATCAAAAAATGTTTAAAAGTACAAAATGACATAAAACGTAATACAGCTATGTATATTACACAAATCTTCTGAGTCTGTTTAATCATTGAAAAAGGGGCTCTAGTGACTTATTTTAATAAGATTATTTTGAGGTATGTCCACTGCACTAGTTGACGTATGTGTTTGTCTTTTACAATAGAAAGGGGCAATCGAGCTTCGGGTCTATCTCGGTAGAGTTTGTAATAGAGATGTAATGGAGGTTAGATTCAGATTCCGAAAAGGAACTTTCGATTGATTTTGCACCTTCGGTTCCGATTTAGGTTCCAATAAATCAGATATGAAAAAAATTGGTTTCAATTTCGATTCCGATATAAAACTTCCGTTACGTCCCTGGTTTGTAACATGTTGTCAAAGTTTCTAGTTATGGTAACTAAGCTTACCTGCATCTGCAACAGTATGCCTAGGTCCGTGCAGATATGATTCACATACGCATAGGTGTCCTGGCCAACTTTGTTGCAGAGTTCCATCGCCAATAACACCGGCAATTTAACAGTGTAAAACGATGATTTGTGATCATTTAAAAGTTTATATTTTTCCATTGTGAACTTGCTTAGATCTCTCGATTTAGACGTCGCAATGTCCATGTGTTGGCCGATATTTATAGTAAAGAATGCCTGGAATAAAAAAAAAATAATCAGAACTTTGGTGACAGAAGTTATAGGTTAAAAGTTTTACGTTGGTATAATTGCAAACTTACGATTTATTTACATCGAATGCAATGGATTCACAATTATTCATATTATACGGAAATTAGTGACAAGATTATCTGGACCGGTAGGTGGCGCTGCAATCGCGAATAGTTCTATCAAAAAATGTATAAAACCTTTATACAGTAAAGGCATATAAACATTAAAGAAAAAAAATAAAATAACAGTTACACTACGGGAAGGACTTTGACAGTTTAGGACATTGACAGAGGGCGCTAGTAAGCTATCATAATTCAGTTTGACTTGTGCCCACAGCGTCAGATAAATTTGTTAGTATGTATCTTGAATAAAAAATAAAATTACCGAAATCGGTTTCACCGTACACAGTAATGAAAATTAATTAATTATTTCATTTGATTGGTTAATTAATAGGATTAAGTAGTTAATTAATTTGGTTAATAATTAATTATTAAACTATTAAAACTTTCGTGAGCCATTTCACTATACTACTTATAAAACTCTGTGTTGGTCCACTCACCCTGAAGATGAGCCCCCGATGGACTCGAAACTAGTCGGTACTGACACCGATTTACACGTGAGTTAAGCCGTTTTATAAGTAGTATAATAATTAATTAATTAAATTTACCTCGTTAATACAATTTTCTATCCTCGTTGCTGTGTCACGATCAAAGTTGTTTTTCAGCATTTCGTTAATAAAACTGCGCAGCATGCTGGCGTCATTTATTGCTAACAAACCGACGTCTGCCAATAAATGCCACGTGGTTTTGCCGCAGCGTGTCTCAGAATTGTCTTCCATGTCGTCGCCTATAATGAAATATGATTGTACCTGGAACAAATGTTACGTTAGTGGTTAGTTTTTCTTAAGCATTTGTTTTGATTGAGTCATATTATTAGTATAGTTAACCACGCTGTCACAGTGTTGGTTGATAGGATATGTTTCACCGTAATAGTCGAATAGTGGCATTTGAATCATCGCTCGATCGTTAGTCCATAATGTCAGGTAGTTGTAAATAATGAACGCAGTCGCTTTGTAAATAAGGAGGTAGAAGGAATAATAAATCAGTAGATACGCCGCCCGTCTTTTAATAACATCTCTCGGAACACAAATAAAACATAACACATAGCCTTAACTATTGAACTATTGGCGTTTCAAAACAACAAACAAAAAAATCATTACCAATTCAACGGCCCATGCTAAAACTTGAACTTGATGTAATCTTTCCTTAGTCAGATCTTTACGTTCAGCGAGCGCGTCGAATGCCAGAAACGTGAGCTTGCCCTGTATCGGCTCTCGGGCAAGAGTGTGATATTCTGATAGCTGAAATTAACATTAATACCTGAAATTAGCTTCGAAGGTGTAGTTGTTGAACATCTGACAAAACCAAAACGTAGTTTACATGTCTAGATTCGATTTCCGTCATGTACTATGTGATTTCAAATATTCGAATTTGTCCGACGGTTTCACGCTAAAGGAACTAAGCAAATCACACTGAGCTAGCTTGGTTGATTATGGCGTAGATAACATTAGCTTGGATGCCTATAAATTATGGTTATCTATAATTATAGTCCTATAAATTAGGGTTGTCTATACCATAATAATGGAGCTTTTCAAGCCTCCAAGACGTATAACTGATGACGCCTTCATTAATTCGCATTCAAGCCGAATCCTATAACTTATCGAGCGAGTGAACGATTCAGTGTAAATGTCTTAATTAAGCAATAATTCACTTACTTACTGATAAGTAAAGTAAAACAAGATGGCAATTAACATACCAAACAGATCAACGGCAAAAAATGCCATAAAAAATAGACCTATTTAGAACAATATTAACTTCATCATCAGCTCACTATACGTCCCCATTCGGGCTCGGAGCCTACCTTATTATTAGGGGTGACTAGGCCATAGTCAACCACGGTGGCCCCGTGCGAGTTGACATCACACATATCTTTGAAATTATTTCCAGATGTAGTAGGCGTCAGGATGTTTCCTTCGCCGTACGAGCGTCGCCTATTTTTAATTAATAATACTTTAAACAATATCTTACAATCTTTATTCGTTCCTTTATTTCAATATTATCTGAATATTTTTTCTTTATTAGCGATGTTTTAATAATTTTTGGTAAATAATATGGAAATTCGTTGTTTAAGTGGTTTAGAATATCAGATTGTTTACATATAGTCCTGAAAAAAAAAATTAATGAATAACTAAATAATATTATTATTAAAGTTATTAATAATATCATATCGTTAATTCTTTAAGAAATTTACATCAGGTTTTATGGGTCTAAATCTTATCATCACCATCATATCAGCCACATGTCTGCCACTGCTGATAGTAGACCTCCCCCAAATCTTATAACGGTTTATAATTATGTCGAATTATCACCCTTTAGACAAAATAAAACTAAAAAAAATGTTTATGCAAGACAGTGCAAAGCTGAGTTATTAATGATTTACATATTTAGTATGAGTAAAACTAATTTCCTATAAGTAAATTTAAAGATTGTAATTTAGTTACCAATTTAAAAAAAAATGAATTATTTACTTACGAAGTACCAAATTTTCTAGAATGTTTAAGAATTTTCGGAAACAACATTTTTTTTTTCAAATAATTAAATAAACAATGTACACGATGACCAAGAACACAATAGCAAATAAAGATTCTGTTTGAAACGTCCCCTTATAAGTAACAAGTTACCTAAGTTAATAGGCGTTACTCATAGAAATACGTCTATGTGTTAAAAAAAATTAGTTAGCATTTATAGCTATCCGGTTTTGTAAATCAGATTAATGATATTAGAAACAAAAATATCTCAATAAAAAAATAACAAAGATAACAAGCAATGTCTTTTCAAACTTAAATATGTGAGAAAATAAATTTTATACAAACCGTTCAGAATATAAAGATGCGTTCTAAATATTTTTTTATATTACAATGATATAGTTTAAGGTATCTTTTGGCAACACAGACATTATGACAAAATTATAGATAACTTTGAGGTTATAACCCACTTATAAATCTATTAAATCCCAATTAAAAGAAAAAAAAACGTATTTAACATAGTCATGTTAACATAGTAACACGTATTTAACATAGTCATGTTAACATAGCCATGTTAAATACGTTTTTTTTTCTTTTAATTGGGATTTAATAGATTTATATTATATTATATTAATGTAGTCACATTAAGAGGTTACAGGCTGAAAATAACTGAGATAATTTTGATTTCTACTTTTTTTTTCAATGTCATTGAACGTTCAACGAATCATTGGCACGAAAAAAACAAAAGATATCCTTTCAGCAATGCCACGTGTCCATACGTCTGTGAAATGGTACATATTTTATAGTAGATAACGCCGTTTAATTTGTTGCCCCCTGCTGGACATAGACCTTCAATGCATTCCACAGGAGGGACTCCCCGCCGTCCGCACTAAGTCGGGCTACGGGAAGGACGCCCTACGCTCCTAGTACTTAAATATTATTTTTAGTGTTAATATAAAAACATTTAATTGAATAGGAATCAAAACAAGGCAATTTTTGTGAGAGGAAATTTTCATATTTTAGTATTTCATTATTAAAAATCTTGATCATGTTTACGTTAAATTTGTAATGTGTCACTTCCTTTATTTTCTTTTACAAAATCTTATTGTTTACTTATAATTAAAAATTGAAAACTAATTACCACTTTTGATTAGTTTTATCTTAAATTGACACATTAATGAGTATTTATAATTACTAATAATCGTTGCGTTGTTCTCGTGAATTGAAGTGACACCGACGTACTTGTGTGTTGTGATCATCTCAATTATATTGCAAGGATATCATGTCTTTATTAAATATTAAATTATTACTTTATATCGGTACTTTTGTCGCATCCGACGACAAATGCATATTATTTAAAAAAAAAATCAAACTTCCATTTTCGAATCTTCGGGACAATTGAAGTTCGGATTTATTAGACCGTTAGAATGACAAATTTATGCGACCTATTGTACATAACTGACATAAAACTATACTAAGTTCTTATATGCACCACTCTTTTACTTTCAAACAGTGTCAATAACACAGAGTTAGTCTATACTACTTATAAAACGGCTTAACTCGCGTGCAACTCGGTGTCAGTACCGACTAGTTTCGAGCCCATCGGGGGCTC